>BGPR01000169.1:570732-809642 GCA_013235015.1 Araneus ventricosus | reverse complement strand
AGGATGTCAGTTTAAAAAACTACCGAGAAAGATTTCCGCCACGACCGGCCGTCCTTCGCAGTCTCTGCACGATAGATGGCATTGCAGGGGAAGGCCAATAATTTATTTTGGTAGTTTTAATTAATATCTTTTTAACAAATTTTAATTTTGGAATTTGAATGGTCAAAATGGATTCCTTGGATTATTTCCCATCTTTTGGTACTTTCGGTGTGTTTCTGCCTTCAACGATCCGTGAAAAGATAGCCTCGCATACATACATCTATTTACTCTCGAATTTTAACCTTTTAACTGCGGGTACTTTCTTATATATGTGGTTTATAAACCACACCCGTAGTTAAAGGGTTAATAGTGTAGATTTAAAAAGAATCATCATATTCTCCTTCGAAATTTTTGCGATACTCTGAATACACCCTATTTTAGTGCATAATGCCATTGTAGTATATAATTCTTTTGAATGTTTTTAATATCTGTTATGTTCACAGTATAATTAGGGCCGATGTAAAGAGACTAAACATCCGAAATTAGTACTGTTTTCGCCATTCAATTCAAACTTGAAACTCTCCTCCACTCGGGACACTCAAATTCAGAAAATGTTATCAGTTTTAAGCGTAGAGTGCAAGATGGAGGGGAAATTTATATAATCAATCTCTATCACAGAAAGGAGTTATTATAAGGATATCTTTGTGATTCTCACCGTAAAAGTGGTTATTGTACTGTCTAACAGAAGTTTTCATTGTAGAATTGCATTCGTGTCTTTCGAAGCGCGTCTTGTTGAACGAATTTCTTCTGGTTCTAACCCATGAGAATAGCGGTGGTTTCTGCGGAACTAGGAAACCATAGGCTGTAATGCAAGTGTAAGTTCTGCTGAACGATTGATAGTATAAAATCTGTCAATCGATCAGTTGTACGTAGTTATTCGCTCTAGAGTAATTAAAGAGGTTTGTTTTATTGAGAGTAGCTCAAATGCATGTTGCTCGTATACCTAAATGATTAAAACCAGGGGTCTAGTGGAGCCGGAACGTCTTTCCAACACTGCGTTTTTTACAAGACATAAACAAGAAAAAAATTGTAAAAATATCCTTAAAACAGCGTGATCTTTGTCACCCAAGTTAGAGCATTGTGGCATTTATTTATTTGCGACTACTCCGCTGATTAAAACAAGGACATAGGCACGAGGACATATAATGGAGGCATATTTACTCGGTAGGCGAACAAAAATCTGGGCCAAAAACAGCCCAAAATTCGGAAGTAGAAAGGTTAAATACATCACTAAATAAGCTTGTAAGTTAATTATGCTACGTATTAGCTGAACGACGCACTTATAGAATTTTTAGGGAAAACTATTTTCTAGCTTGTGTACTGCTGACACAAAGTCTACATCAGCTTGTCATAACTGAATAAAATGGTGAGAATGTTTCACGGATCGGCGAGATCTTTTATCGCGAGGCAACGACTCATCTTCTTCCCATTTCAACTTGTCAAACAACCCCAAAACATTCTAACTTAACTTTACTGCGATCTGTGTGTGTGTTTTCCGCGCCAGGACGCAAACATTCGCATTATCGCATTTCCCAAAGAGAACTCCAACTTTCAGCACCAACGATGCAGATGAAAACAATGCCGATGAAACGTAAGTTTTTTCTTTATCCCCCCCCCCCCCCCATCATTTTTTTTCTTTTTTCGGTGTTGTTTGTTATAAAGCGTGACCGAAAGTCAATCGTACGAATCCGACACGTGGAAGTGGAGGGAGGGGGAACAGAAAATATCCTCATGTAAAAATAAAATGAATTTTAAATAGAGCTTGTCTAATGATGAAGAGTAAGGGACTAAGATGAGCGTGACATTAGGTTAAAACGTTTCCGTGTACACCGTGAGATCAGACGCGTGACGTGTTGCTGTTCGGGGATTTTTCTTTGGGGATTAGCTTGAATTGGTTGGGAAAAAAGCTCTTTTCCCCCGGCACGTGTTCGGCAAGCAAGTCAAACCCTTTAATTAAATAGAACGGCAGTCTAAAATTACTTACAACTGGTGTTTCGGTTTTTTTAAAACACATGCCTTGTAAATTAAGTCATTAGACCAATTTAAATGAAGGAACGAATTCAGCTGATATGCGAAACTCGACTCGGTTCTTTCACTATAAGAGCT
The DNA here is from genome assembly GCA_013235015.1 of Araneus ventricosus. NCBI lineage: Eukaryota > Metazoa > Arthropoda > Arachnida > Araneae > Araneidae > Araneus > Araneus ventricosus. The sequence continues at coordinate 807,497 of BGPR01000169.1, read as the reverse complement.
GTCTCTGTCTCCTAACAGTGCGAGAATCGCAGGATGGTATATCACCTAACGAATTTTGTTTAATTCGTCAGTTGTGTTTTCATTTTATTCATTGTTCAAATCTGAAATACTTGATTGGACGCTAATATATCAATTTTAAGGCAGGGATCCGTTTAATTTAGGAGACAACTATCACCAGAATGATAATCCAAAAAGAAAAGTTTCATTCAGGTTACTGCATATATGGCTCAACACTAAAGAGACCAGCTTTTCTGGATTTAAACCAGGTGCTCTCTATGTTTCAGGGTGTCAACATGGGCCATTAAGTCGAAAGCTGGAACTGTCCAAGCCAGTCCGCGATTTACTGAAGGGAAAAAGCTCTTTTCCTCGACAAGTGTTCGGCAAATAAGTCAAACCCTTTAATTAAATAATAATGACCGTCTAAAATTACTTACAACTGGTGTTTCGTTTTTTAAAAACACATGTGTTGTAAATTTAGTCACTGGACTAATTTAAATGAAAAGACGAATGCATCTGATTTGAAAAACGTGACTTTATTCTTTAAGAATAGCAGTAGTCTTTGTTTTTTGTCTGTGTGGTAATAATAGGATGATCTATTACTGAGAAGTTTTTGTTTCATTCGTCAGTAACTGACAGTCAGTTGCGTCTTCATCTTATTCACTCTTCAAATATGAAATACTGAATGGAAGCTAACATATGAGATTTAAGGAAGGAATCCTTTAATTTTGGAGAGAAATCACATCAGGTGGATGATCCAAATCGAAAAGTTTGATTAAGGCTACTGCCTATACGGCCGAACACTAAAGCCACAAGATTTTCTGGATTCCAACCCTGTGTTTTCGTGTCAAGCCGGGAAACTTTAACTGTCCAGGCCAGCCCGTGACTTACTGGAAAAAAGGTTGTTTTCCCCCTGGCATAAGTCAACCATTCAATTAAATAGAACTGCAGTCTAAAATTACTCACAACTGGTGTTTTTTTTTTTAAACCCATGAGTTGTAAATTAAGTCATTGGACCAATTTAAATGAAATAAAGAATTCAGCTGATTGCAAAACTAGACTTGGTTCTTTCAGTATAAGACCAATCTGGGTTTTCTAGCTGTGCGAAAATTGTAGGATGCAGAGCTAGGACTGAGCAGCTTTTGCTTTATGCGTCAATTATGTCTTTTTGTCTTCTTTCTATTCATTCTTCAAATATGCAATACTGAATGGACGTTAACATGTGAGTTTTAATGTTTTAAGTTTTTTTTCCTGCTTAATGGGAAAGTTCAGCATTTTTTAAAAACGCGTGAAAGCAATCTGTATTTATAGAAAAAAATCATTCTAATTTCAAATATGAAGTGAAATTTTACACAAAAATTTATTTATTTAAATATTGAGGGCGAAAAATGCACTGAAATCGCAGAAATGGTGATGCAATCCGAAACGCACTCTCATTGGCCGACTAGATTTTGACACATGCCCTTCTTTTCCGCAACTCGTATCGTCGTTTGCAACTTCTAGGTTATATACGGAGCATAAAATTGATATCTTAGCCCATTTTTATTCAAATGCTTTGAAAGAATGTGTATATCTGTGAATGTAACAGAAAGATTTTACCACAATCAGTACTATCATGTGAAAGGCTCTTCTCTAGTATTTTTATAGATATGTTTGAAAGATTCTGAACAAAGCAAGCTACGCACTTTCTATCAGTAAAATCCTTCTCTCCTCCTTAGTTTATTACAAGGGACGCAACATAAATTTGTTGTCAGTACATGTGTTTGTAGCAAAAAATTATTCAGTCAGTACATTCAGTTGCGACAAAGAAACTGGACGCAGAACTCTGTTCGCACCTTCCCTTGAATTCATTCATTAACTGGAACGAAGCTATATACTGTACACAATAGACTTCGAATTAGGGAAAGCGGGTAGGTTTTCAAAAGCGTCAGGCAGCGATAAATTGAAGAGGGGCCTTCGGACATTCCGAGGAGACGCTGCGACTTCTGTTGCGGAAGAAAGAATGAAAAGCTAAGAACCTGATTTTGCATGATCCTGGAAATTTCGTACGCCTAAAAAAATTTTTAAAAACCCACCAGTAATACATATACTTATTTCAAAAGTTCCGCTCGAAATAAATTCAGGTGCGGAATTTTTTTTTGAAATACATGTGAGCCTTTGAAAAATTTATTTTATTTTACAAAGTTTTATTTAACTATGCTATGAAGAATAAAATTATTTCCTTTGTTGAAGTATTAATTTTAAGATATTAGTTAATAGTAATTAATAAAAAATCCGGTAAAAATAACTTATATAAAGAAACCTATATAAACTTATAATAATATTCAAAAACGGCCAAATGCAACTGATCTAGGAATTTAAGTGCTGCCATTTGCAAATCGACAAATCCTATATGCGCGGGATAAATTTATTCCACCTTTTTTCAGCTGTAATAATTTATAAGTAAATTGACTTTTTGAAGACTGATTTTGATTTGAATAAATTCATTGAATCTAAATGTTTTATTTTGCATCAAAAATTAATTCAGTAAATTATTTTCTTGCACTACAAATGAAAACGATTTTCATCATAAAAAAAAATTCAAGAATTTAAACTTATTTTTAAGATATTCTAATTAATTTTCAATGGTACTGTAATTTTTTAAAAATATAGGAAACATTTGAATATCCATTGAAATAATTTATGTAGTAAAATAACAAGAGCAAGTTTTTTTTTAAATCTTAAAGAGGTAGAACAGCCTCTGTGGTATTTCTCCTCAAAGGATTAAAATGTACATTTCACGGAATCAAATAATAGGAAAAAACCAATTAAATATAACTATTTGCTTTAAAACTGCCGCTAATACTTATATTCAAAACAAATACTTATATTACTGCTTATACTTATATTATATAGGGTGCCGTTATAGTTGTATTAACACATTTAGGAACAATGCAATACTTGTATCTTTCCGACATTATTTTATCTGTTGCGATTGTCGGAAGATATAGGAAAAAAGCAAAATCTCTATAGTGAGCGAATGGGAACTCTCCCCTGTTTGGCCACCTGTGACGTCAGACCCGCTTTGCGCCAAAATGGATCGTTTTTCCCGCGAAATCTAAGAGGTGAACTTTGATTGCAAGAATAAAAAAAAACTGCCTAGAAGTTTTAAAAAATGTTATTGTTCATTTTACAGCCTTTTGAATCGATTAGAAAAATAAAAAATAAAAAATGCTGAATTTCCCGATTTAGGAGAGAACTCTCATCATATGGATAATCAAAAAAGAAAAGTTGGTTTCAGGTTACTGTTTATATGGCTCAACACTAAAGCGACCAGATTTTTAGATTTAAACCCGGTGCGTTCTATATGTGAGAGGGCGAGTGTCAAGCCAGGACTTGAAATCGAAATCTGGAACTGTCTATATCAATAAACGACTTAAAGAGGGAATAAAAGCTTTTTTTCCCCTCGACGCGTGTTCGGCAAATAAGTCAACCATTCAATTAAATAAAACGGCAGTTTAAAATTACTTAAACAGGTGTTCGTTGTTTTAAACACATGCGTTATAAATTAAGTCATTAGACCAATTGAAATGAAAGAATGAATTCAGCTGGTTTACAAAACCCGACTTGGGTCTTTCAGTATTTAGATGGATGATCCAAACAGAAAATCTTGTCGTAGGTTATTTTTCATATGGTTTAAATTTTCTAGATTTCAAAAAGGGGAATTCTATATATGAGGGAATGAGTGCGAAACCGGGACATTAAGTGGAGTGGAAGTGACGTCTGATATCTTTCGTCTTGATATTAACTGTAACAAAAGCCGACACACGAAATTTATTAATTTTCGATGTAATCTTTTTATGAAACTTGCATTATTCACTAAAGCAGGTCGGACATATTCTATGTAAAAGAAATCTGTGTATAATAAATATTTTAAAAATTAAATCAAATTAATATTTAAACAGAAATCTTAATAAGAATTAGTTATAAGTGAAACCCGGGGCAAATCAAACTTTTTTCAATCTGGGACACAGAAACCAAAATAACCGGTTGTACCGGAATTGTAGGATACTAGAAGTTTGGCTCCTTAATTAAATACTATGAACATCGGCCACCACGTATATTACCTCCATCACTCTAGCAAAACAGACTCGATTTTAGTAGTGTAGGGGGTAGTATACTAACTGCATAGAGCGATATTGTGCACCACTTGCATAGGGCGATATTGAGTACCACTTGCACAGGGCGATATTGTATACTACCTACATAGGGCGATATTGTATACTTACTATATAGGACAATACCTTATACTAACTGCATAGAGCGATACTGATAGGATCCCATCTATGTAGGGTTGCCATACGTCTCGTATACACGGGAATGTCACCGTATTTCACTACTCAGTCCCGTATTACTAATTGTCCCGTTTTCTCCCTAAATTCTGCGTCATTATAATTTTAAAATGACTCGCACCCAATTTTATAATTATGTGAAAGAAGAAAATTATATAATCAAGAAAGTAAAATTAACTTTAAAATATGACTGGGCAAAAAGCATTAGTCTCGCATCTTTTTTTATTATTATTCTACGTGCTCATTTTATTAGATTGCTTAAACTTTATTGATATTTATCAGAGTAAAATAAACCATTACTTGTCCACATTTTTCATATTTTATTTATTTAGCACTTAAACGTCCCGTATCATTGCTTGAAATTATGGCAACCCTACCTCTCTGATACCGCAAATACAACATCCCTTCAGACGCTAATTGTGCCGGACACAACCAAACTAAAGAATGTGCCACTAATTACCATCTTTGTGTAAACTGATATACCCAACACTCCTTCAATAGTTCAGATAACTACTAATAAAACATTGATAAACTTACGAGTTTTTTAATTAAAGAAACAGTTAATAGCAGCTCCTATTTCATATTCGCACTTTTTGTTCCTAATGGTTAGTCATATGACCTTCTTATAAATTTAATAATAAAAAAGAAGAAGAAAAAACCTCTTCCTACTCTTCCAAAAAATTATCTTTATATATAACTGCATTTTAATAGCATTTATTTAATAAATCATAGATTGCAAATTAAATATACCCTTTCTCTAACGAGGCTTTTTTAAGAATCCTTTTTTGTTTATAATTAAAATTAAATAATTTTGCAATATTAAATGTTTGCTGTGTATAATAGTCCCTGTTTTCAGCAAATCAGTACTCATCAACAAATAATGAATCATATTGAAAACTAACCTATTAATGTTTTGTGTTTATGTGTGTAAAATAACAATTTTTTGATTATAAAACAATCCTAAATATAATGTTATTATAATTAAATTATACAATATTAAAAGTTGGTTTGTATATTATCGTCCCAGTATCGAGCATACCAGAATTTTTCAACAGGTAGTTGATTATGAAACACTCCTAAATATAATATTTTAAAAAATATTATATTATTAAAAGTTTGATTGTGTTAATTGTTCCAGTATCGAGCATATCAGTATCAATCAATAAGTTATTAATCTTATTGAAACCTAGCCTTTCATTGTTATGTGTTTGTTTCTGTTTATATGTGTCATAATTAAATAACAGGTATTTGCTTATAAAACAATTCATAATATAATTACAGAAGCGTATTAATTATCATTTATATCCATTTTATCATTATATTCTTCTCTGTTTATGTATAGTTAAATTCTCTTTTATGTGCTTTTTATATCTCTTGAGATAACTATTTTTTGATTATGCTTTTCCTTAAAGTTTCACACATACCCATCCAACCGACAGGGAGACGTCTAGGCTCCGAGTTCGGGGGGTATGCTGTGGTGTTTTATGTTTATGTTAACCAGATCCCTCTAATTACATCACTCATTAGACGGAGAACCCAAGCATTCAACTTCATGACTTATCATCCATTTGGCTTATATATCCGTTTTATTTTATCTAAAGTTTAGACGAAGGCTTGTATGTATTATATCCAAATTTTCGCAAGCACTTAATGTATCGAAATATATATATGACATGTACATTATGTATGCACTTCGTTGCAATAAGTACTTGTGAGATTTCTATGTATTGTTTTCTTGTGATAATATCAGATATCAATGATACATTGTATCACAAATCGCCAAGACTCTAAATCCATCTATCTTGAAATAGTTGAAATATATAAATGTTATTACATGATTATTATTTGTGCAATTGTGTGTTGTTTACTCTTTTTTAATTATGTTCACGATGGTTGGCTCTACATAATCTGGAAGGCATCCGATGAACTTTACATCCAACTAACTTCAGATTAGTAACGCTTTAGCTACTTTAGTTCCAGAAAAACGAAATAAAAGGATATGGTACAATGCGTTTCCCATTTATTTCACTTAACGAGCATTACATTTCGCTCATGTTGTTTATCTGGGACTAGTTAATTGATTTCAAACCTTTTTTTCCTCTTCTGAGGTTTCTAATGTATCAATAATAACCCTGCTATAAAAGTGCGCGCAGTTCAAGATCATTTGTTGGTTGACTTGATGAATCACACCACAAAAGAAAGTCGAAACAGAACTGTTATTTTTTATTTATATTCACAGAAATTTAAAATTCTAAATCGGGGGAACATATTCTGTACGCTGTCTTCACAGGGACCTTAATAATATCACTGAAAAGCAACTGCTAAATTAAATGGTCATTGTAAAACGAGGAAACTGGGTATCCCCAGGGAAAAAAACAGGGAATTGCTACAGTCTGTAATATTTAGTAACGAAGGACCTCAATCTTAATTCCTATAGAAAACTGCAGCTTTTTAATTTTTGTTGGGCAAAATGAAGGTTCTAAAACTCAAAATGTCTTTTGGATCAGAAATGATAAATGATTGAAGGCTGTCTCCCGTGCAGTGATGTAAAATACCCAGGTATTTACCTGGATATTTATTTTTCAATTAACTCTATTCATATAAAATACAGGCACTGCTGTGAAATATGTCTCTATATAATATAAATATATATAGAATATATATTGAGCATAAGGTAAAGTAAAAAAAAGAAAACTGGTAATATATAAATTTTAAATTCTATAAAAACTAAAAAATGAATAAAAAACAAAAACGCAATATTATATCATGGATTTTACATAAAATACGTGGCTTAAATCTTAATCCTTTTCATCTACAACGAGTAAATGACTAATAATGTATTTGTTGCTTTTTTGAAATCAGAGTTATTTTAACTAAATTGAAAAAAAAAGAATATGTTAAGTTTGGTTTTAAAATGATAAAGAGTTGATAATAGAAACTAAAATGAAAGATACAATTGTTTATCATTCTTTTTTGAAGTAATTAGTCAAGGTACCAGACATTGCTGATGAAAAGCTTTTAAAACAGAGTTTTGAGAAGTTTTGAGTCTAAGTTTTTTAAACAGTTTTTAAAAGTGAATTATTCTGAAAGTAATATACACTCATATTACTTTCAACAAAGGTAAGTGCTCTTTGAAACAAGATTTCAGCAACAAGAAATGTGAATTTTTGTTGCTGAAACTATTGTATTGTTTGATGATGTTATTAGACACACACACTCACACACAGTTTACTGGTTAGGCGGGATTCATCTGGATCATGAGCACCAATATTTAAATTTTCTTGAAAGTAGGTAACTTTCCCATGTTTCTTTTTTTTTACTTTTTAACGTAAGACTTACAGTAATATTAATACACTTGAAGTTAATGACTAATTATTCCCTAAATCGAAACAAGAATGGTTGACTTCCCCCTCCCCCCACACGCCATGGCAATGAGAGTAAACTATGGATCACAAGATTCACTGGCGCTGTCTATATATAACATAAACGGTGTTAAAAATTATTATTCCATTGTCAGTGTCATAGTTTCAAACCAGAAAAACTAAATTATCCCCCCCGATCTGGTTTACGTTTTAGAATACTTTATTCTGAATCCTGATAGCAATTGGGTTTTTTTATAATTTGGTCAAAACTTTAATTAAAATTTTTTATAAACAATGTATTATTAGGTTGTCTCAAAGAACGTTTTTTCAAAAAACTTAGCTCCCCAGGTTTTTTCCCATTCCTTTTGGTCCTAATAGAGAGTATATGAAATTTCAGCACTCTAAGTTAACAGTAGGGTTTGCCTGTAAAGCCCTGAAATTTGAAAAAAGCTCTTAAAGTGTAATTTTTTTAGAAATTTTAGATGGTTACTACTGTGTTAAAGTTAGTTTATATTTGTTTCTTTGGACATGTTTACTTAGAATATAAACATGAATAATTATTAACTGTACCCTTATCCAATTATGACTTGAGTAAAAAAAGCTTAAAATGATGAAAATTTTCACTAATTCTGCGTTGTTGCTTTTTTGGAAACACCATACGACAGATACAGTATGTTCACAATAACAACTCAAAAAATTACTAAAATGTTAAAAATGTTTACTTAAATGTTAAAATTAATAAAATATGGAAATAAATTCAGTGATAAGTTAAAACCTATAATTTTATTTAACAATTTTACACGATTAAAATAAGAAAAGAAAAACTACTACGAGATTAAATACTCATACTAGTTAATCGTGTAAAAGTTACAATAACTATCAAATAATATCATGTCATCACTTTAACTACTTTAAATTTTATTAAAAACTGACTTCTTAAAGCAAGGAGTTTTTTCCTTCTTTCTTCAACAACCTGAAGTAGATTTTGAGTCTGTTCTTCATTTTTGTGCATCGATTCACCGAAATCTTTCATTAGTTTTACCCCACGTTCAGCTGTATCACTCACTACTTGTAAATTCTTGATAAAAGTTTTCATTTCTTTGAACCTTAAATCTTCTTCCCAGGCCTGAGGATTGTTTTTCAACCGGGCTCCATTTTGGTTGAACAAATTAAAAATCAATCATGACTTCGATCCAAACAACTGATGCAGTTCTGTGGTATGATTTTAAACAGGGACACCAGTGGAAATTATTTTTCATTACCTTTGTATTTCATTAAGAAGGCTGAAATCTCCTTCTCAGAGTCGGATACTTTCTTATAAAACAAAGAAAATGTTATTGCTTCGCCTGTCAAATATCACAAATGTCTACAAAAAGTTAAAAGGACATCTGGGCAACTCCAGGGTCGTATTTCTCATACACATATTCAGGGACTTCCAAAGCATCAAATCATTTATAGGAGCATTTGTAGATTTTCAACCAAATCTTAACAAAAATCAAAGAGCAGAACAAACATGTAATACAGTGTTTGGATTTTACCATTGTCGTATTCCAATTGTTTACGAAAAGCATACATTTTTTCGGAGAAAAGTATTATTGTAGACATCCACTTAGATTTATGAAATGCCACAGGCTTTTGCCAACAAACTCTCCCGGGGGGATTTCTATCAACATTATCAGGATAATTTTGGCACATTCCCTGTAGTCACATCGAAGAAGCAGATTTTTCTCTTCATTGAGAACAATTTTGAAGAAGGAGACAGTCTCTTCTTTCAACTTATCAGTTTACGGTCCTTGATATGCAACTTTTAAAATTGCCCCTTGCAGTTTTTAAGTATGGGCCATTTTTCTTGAAACTGTTTAAACTCAGTGCTCATTTATATACCGGAAACTTTCACTCTGCACCTTCAAGTAGTCCAGAAACATGTTGTCTACAAGCCAAAAACAGTGGTTACCTTTTCAAATGATTCTGTAACTGGACTCACGTGCCATTCTTCCATTCAATATTTAAAGCTGTAGTATCAAAACACAGACCAAAAATATTTTCAGACAAACCCCAGTCTTCAACTATCTCAAACTCTTTGTTTGCTTGTAACTGTGAAGTTCCATCTAGTATAGCTGGAACACTGAAAAATTTAGCTTCTTTAAAACCCGGGACACCAGATATTACAACGGCGAGTCTATCTAAAACAAATTTGTCTCTGTCATAATTTTAGAATATCAGTATAAAACACAGTTTTTGAGTGCACTGAAGTTAGTTTTTTTGTTTTGTTTTGGATTATATCGGTTCTAACTTTTTTGCTTGTTCTTCTCACAGTTTCATTATGAATCAGGTCTTGCAGCACTTTCGAGAAATTGTGGACTGAGCACTTGTTCAATCCTGAGACTGCGCGTTAACTCACCGACAGCAAGCAAAGTCACGAATGAAGAAGCTGCTTTCTTTCATTTTGGGGCAACTTGCGTCAAGCTGGAGGTCATGTTTTGTATTTTACCTTTAACTAGCGCAATGTTAACTAAAATAATTTGCATTCTTTAATGAAAAAAAAATTCCTTTTCGTTATGATAATATTGCTGTAAATATTAAAATTGTTTTATTGTTAAAGGTAAAAAATTTGAAAATTTTCGTTTTCTGAACATTTTACCGATTTTAACCTTTTTTTAGATATAATATGCTAAGCATAGTGTAACATATCATTTATACTCATAATATTAGTAGACATGTCCAAAGGAACAAATATAAACTAGTTTTTATATATTAGTAACCATATAAAATTTCTAAAAGAATTCTGAAAATTTTACATTTTAAGAGCTTCTTCCAAATTTCAGGGCTTTACAGGCAAACTCTACTGTTAACTTAGAGGGCTGAAACTTCACATACTATCTATTAGGACCCTGGGGAGCTATGTTTTTTTGAAAAAAAAGGGAAGGGTTTTTTTCTCGATACCTTAATGTATTATGTATATAAATTTTGTATGTTGGATTTTGAATCGTCATTCGCAAAACATTTTTTACAAAATATCCAGTTTTGGAGTAATTATTTATTTTTTTGTTTCATTTTGAATCACCATTTGCAAATTCTTTTTTCTTTTGCAAAATGCTTTTTTTTGCGCATCCTATTTCTACAACGTTCCAGGCTTAAGTTCAAAAACTCCTAGTCACGTGACTTCGATAAAAATTAATAAACCGAAAAATGCATTCATTCCGATATTTATGTTAAGTTCGATTTCTTGCCGAGCCATTGATGCGTGCTGTTATAAGTAACGAATTTCAAAAGGATAAATTTCCCTGACCATACAATAAAATGTTAAGGGATAAAATAAAATTTAGATTTATTATAATCTGATTCCAATAATGCGAGGTAACTTCTCTGTAAACTCTTTTTTTTTCTAATTTTTATATCTATTGGTTTCTGATGTTGGTAATCGAGCAGAAAAAAATATTGAAATATGGAAAACTTCTTACGAAGTAGTCTAGTTTCTTCCTAAAATTTTATCGTGTGTGGTCTTCTAATTCAAAATAAAAAAAAGTTTACTGATAATAAGAATAGACCAAATAATGTATGTTGATATTTTTGTAATAGGTAGAAAAATGTGTTTTAGACTCGAAAACATTCAATTATCTGCATTTTAGTCTGAAATTACAATTGGATTACTGTTTATGAGAATTTGCCTGTTTCCTATTGAAGTAGCTCTTAAATACAGATGGTAAAAGTGGAATAACGATTTATAACGGTGTTATTCTATTACATAAAATAAAATAGATTATTATGTAGAAGATGACATTGACCAACTCTGAATGCAAAAAGGCTTCAGATGTGATCCGACTTGCTGGTAGTAGTTTTGATTTGTCTAAAGTGACCAAACGAGCTAGATTAGCTGGGATTATCGAAGTTTTTGGCTATTTGTCCTGGCTCGACTAAATGTCCTTATTTTCCTCGATTTTGAAAAGGATCTGGGATTATCCTGGTTTTTCCAGCTAAATATATAGCTCATATTAAATTTCTTTAAAAATTTGAGTTTCTGAATAATTCTTCTTCCCAACTTTTACTGCCCATAGAATATGGCTTTACAGATTTAGTGAATAATTACATTTTGGCATCGTAATTATTATCCATCGCATTACAATCCATTACCTATAGTGTCATGCGATCATGAATATCAATGACAATGCGTTGTTTAAGAGAATATGTCTTAGTGCCATTATTTGTAGATAGCCTAACGTTGTCCAAAACTGAAAAGCAGAATTGGTGCGGTGAAGGTAAATGGATCCGTTGTTCCAGTATAACGGGATAACACCAGCTTAAAAAATGAAATCCTGCTCTCACTATCCTGAATGTTTCAGTTAAAAATTGAGTTTACACTGCGTAACTTTATGTAAACACTAAATGCTATTTATGCACATATTATATTTAGTGGTGTTTTTATTTGGCTTTTGAATCACGCCAAAGCTCTGATCATGAATCAGAAGGAGTTCTGTAAACAAAATATGTAATAATACTTGAAAAACTGATGTCGTGAAAAGTGCTGTTTAATTAACACCACACTATTCAGAAATGCTTCTCATAATTGCTTTGGAATTGTAACAAAAGGTAAATAGTAAAACGATAAACTAATGGTTTTAAATTTTTATGACATTCGTGACTAGTACTAAACGGATTCACTATAACCACATTTTGAGTTAGCATAGGGCTGGTTCAACTATCGTACCACTAAGCTATTAGAGTGTCATTCCTCTCTCATAGATTTTCTGTAGATTTTGTAATCACCCTGTAGGTAGTTTTCTCCTTCTGTTTTATTGCATCACCTTATGTATGATGTTTGGATTCACTGCTAACAAGAATAGTAAACACAAGCATAATAGAAAGAGCAGAGAAAAGATTAGTAAACCTATGGGTTATAGAATAATATATAATCCAATGATATAATATGGGGAAATCAAGATTGGCTGCTAACAAGAAAGTAATCGCATGATTAGCTGGAAGATAAGACGAGTAACGACAATTATATTAAACCTATATGTGCCATCTAATATTTTATTTTCCGATTATATGAGTTAGAGGAAGCACTTTTTTGTTTCTTCGTCAATATCTCCTCCATAAGACGATTTTTGAGATGTCGTCTAGACGTAGTCTAAAGGTTAAGATCTAAATATAACCCACAATCAGTCTTTTATGAAGTAAATAAATGTGTGGCATTACGGAAATCTTTCCAAATCCGGTTTACTTATTTACGAAAACCTTTGTTCTGGCCTAATCACAGCGCGGAATCATCAAAAAAGGAATAATTATTTCGTATTCCTTTGAGTGCAAGGCTACTCAGAATGGTTGGTGATTCGTTAGTGCTTCGGCTGATAAAATGGCGGGACTCTTAAGGTCGAAGTTAGATCGTGATTCATAGAAACCAAGCAATTCGCGCAACATAACGAAATATTAAGCAATCTGTCATTACCCTTGACAACCTCGTCTATCATACACTAGTATTCGATGGACAAAAGTTCAAAGTAATACAATTGAGTACCATTGTTCGGCGGTGATGCGAATGGTCCTGATTTGCTGGAAAAGAAAAAGAATTCATTAGTCAAACTTTGAAAAAATCTTGAAATTGAATTGTTCCAACAAAAAAGCGGTGTTGTCAGTTTCAAGGACGCTCATAATTACGAGTTTCTTTGGGTTAATTCGCGTTTCGGGTTATCAATCAAGCTTCAAATAGAATTTCTGGGCATTCCACTTTTAAAAGAGGCGGGGAAATGTTTCGAATTTGGAACTATGTTATGTTCAGTTTTCATCACTTTCGATCGTTTATCATGGGAAATGCCGAAATAAATGAAAAAATGGAAAGAATAAAAGCATATCTTTAGAAAAGATGCATTGCTGATCTAATGCTTTGTTGGTTTGGATTTCTCTTTTTAAAAGATACAAAGTGGCAACTGCAGAAATTCCCAACATTCCAGACGAATTCCATTGCATTATAAATTGTTTGCTACTCTCGCAGGCTTCATGAAACTATCTGGAATAGATAAACCGAAAATTGTTCAATTATAAAAACCTCGAAAAATACATTTATTTAAAAACTCCCAGAAGTATAGAAAATAATGTTTTTTAGAATAGAAAGCTTAATAGTTATCGAAACATTTTCATTTGAACATTTCCTTTCATAAATATTGAGTTAAAGTAATAACGGTGGAAGCTTTTCACTATGTGAATAATTTTGAATTTCAAATGCTATATTTTCTATTTCTTTTGTTACACAGACTCACAAAATCAGAAATTATTTTGAGTGATGCAAGAATATTTTGAGTAACTGCAACTTAATATGCAACAATTTTTCCAACCTTCATTTAATTTTTTGTTGTTGTTCTTTTTGATTTTTGAACCAGAACTGAGGAAGTTCCTTTCATTAAAATTAAACAGTTTTCTGTCGTACACTATCTGTATTTATTTTTTTTTATCCTAATTTATCATAAAATTCGCTATCTAAATAGTATTATTGTGCTGTACATTCTCTCCATGAGCGGTTATGGAATATGGCGAATTTTTAAATTATTTGCTTATTTTTTGTTTATTCTAAACATCTTCAAGGAGGAAATTTTAATTTATTGGTATTTTCCTAAATGTTGAATGGAAGAGCTTTTAAATGGATTTTTTTCTAAAATTTCGTGGTTTCGCAAAGTAAAATGAAAAAAGAAACTTGTGGAGAGAAACTGAAAATAAAAGTTTCTTTTAGACATTCTAAATGATAAATTTTCACGGAAAAATACTTCAAGAATTTTCATTCTAAAGTTATGCTTAATGTAAAAGTTGAATTCTTCACAAATTATCCACTTTCACGCAAATAATAAGCACACTTTGAATTAAAGGCAGGAAAAGTTTCCTGTTTTTACTTAAAACTCTTGTTTTTAAACTAAATCGTTAATTCAATTTCTTGGTGAACTAAAATCATATCAAAATTATGCCTTTTATGTGTAAAATTGATTTGCAATATTCAACCATTATTAAATTAACAAAATTTGAACCAAATGCTCTTGATTTAACTTACCTTTGAACTGTAGATGAACATATTATTCAATGCATGAACTTATGGAATGTCTTTATTTTCTTGTTCCAATTTCCCCATCCCAATATTTTATTTCATAAAGGTAAAAAAATTATTTTAAACTATAGTAAAGCATTTATGTTAATCTTCTTTAAATTACTCATAAGCTAATAACTTTTAAATCTGTATGCTCTTAATTTTACCTCGTTGATCTCATCGTTTACAATTCATAACCGTAATCGGATATTGTATATTTATAAAGAGCCTTTCAAATAAGCAATAAATAATTTTTTTTTCATTTTTGAAGAACACCTGACCCCATGCAGCATATTAAATAGCCATTTTTGTCTATAAATTTTGATGGATTAGCAATCATCCATCTTTGCTGCTTTTCATTTTCATTTCTTATCGACCTTAAGAAGATTATATCACCGACCGCATCTTGTTACCTGTCAAAAAAATACTGCACCACTTTCATGCAAATCCTCGCGACACGCCTGCTAATTTGCTTATCGTTTTTTGCCCACAACAAAATACCGAGATAACGAACATTTTGATACACACGAAACGCTTCAAGCCGTGCGATGCCATCCGGTAAAAAAAAAAGCAGAACAGAACTATCGTTTGGGCGATCGTTTTGCGCGCGTCACGCCCCAAATGCGCGCCCTTTCTCCGATTACGCAACAGCACCTGGTGATTCACCACCTGTTGATTTGAGAAACAGGCCACAAAGAGAGTGGGGCTTTATTTTTAAATCGTTTGGCTAAAGGAGAGGGGGGATGTTCTACTCTCTTGCATTTTGGCGCGTGTTGCGGGTCACGCGTATGTGTAGGTTAGCCTACAGTAGACGATGGATTAGTGTTGACATATTTTAAGGATATAGTTAAATAAAAGGTTGAAATTGGAAGGGGCGAGTATAGTTACCTACTTGTCTATGAAATAAAACAAGTTTTTAATGGCAACAGTGCAAATGTGAATTTGAAAAGATGTTTTATTTTATTTTGAATGCCGATTCTAATACAATCTGGTGTACTAATAATGTCGAATCGAAGAGCTGGACTACAGTATACAACATGTGATTAATACATTGAAAATATAGTAATCCATTGTATTTTCTAGTACTTTGGAGCCTTGATTATTATCGATGATTCTGTGTTAGTTGAGCAATTTTTTATGTTTTCTGTTTCACTTTTTAAAAATATTGAGGGAGGATATTTCCCTTGAATCAACAAGATTTTTTGAAAAAATGCTTTAAAAGAAGAATTTCAATTGGGTATTTCCAAGTTTCAATCGCAGCAGTTTTCTAGAAGGCATGGTTTAACACTGAATTTTTAATATTTTACATTCGCGACTCCTTTTTGGGTGGCAAATAATTTCGTTAGAAAAAATTTTCCGCTTCTCCAAAGTTGAAGGATAAATTAGAAAATCAAGCATAAATTAAAAACAACTAAAAGGAAATCTAATTTAAACAATAATTTAGAAAATTTTAGTGAAATATTCGATTTCACTACATATTTTTTCTTTTCTTATGTCCTTTAAATCTTGACTTAACAGAAGATTTTGTTCCCTTAACTACTTTTGTTTGCAATTACTGAATCCTATATGCATTGCAAATTTCAAATGTAAGTATATACTTGTGACAAAATCATCTAACTATTATTCCAGTAGTTTATGCATTTTCGTATTTCTATATTTCATTTTAATCTGAGTTTTATTATTTGCATCCGAGATGTCCTTGGCTGACATCAGTTGTATTAGCATAAAATATTAATTAAGACTGCAGTATCATATACATATTTTGTTATTTTTGAACAGTATGACTAGATAACGAATGCACATGCATATTATTTGTTTCCGCTGTTTTGTATATTTAAATTTATCATTGAATGTCGTGTTTTCTTTTTTGTTGTTTCCTCTCGATTTAAATATGTTGCAATATTTCTTCCCCCCCCCCCCCTTTTGATATAAGTGAGGTGTAAAATAGTGCAGAATAAAGTACAGAAGAAAAAAAATGATGCTACATAATAGAAATCTTGTTCCATTTTCATCCGTTGCTCTTAATTATTTATACGCTTTGTTTGCCTTTTTTGAACTGTTATGTAATGTTAATTATTTTACACAAAAAAATTTTAAATTCTCGAGCAATAACTATTTCAGCAAAACTTTTTTTTTTTTTGCATTTCTTAATTTTTAAATTTTTTTACAATACACAGATCTACAGTTTGTTATCTGTTTACTTCTATGAAACTTTTTATAAAATGTTCAAAATTGTTTTTAAATCTGTTTTGTTGAACTTTTAATTTCGAAGAGAGAGGAGTTTAATGAAAATGTGTTGAAAACGCTCAAATTAATCGAATTCCCGTTAGGCGAACGCACCAGATCAGAATTTGATTTTCTTTACGCGAAAACAATTTGTAATATTTTACTTTATAAGGAACGTTGCAACATTTTTTCAGTGTATTTTTTTGCAAAATGTTGTCTTACAAAATTAATTTGGAAAAGTTATGTGAATTAAAAGAGAGCAAAAATAAAACGTAAAAAATTTGGAAATTACACTTCTTTTCTTGTAGGATAACAAGTTGTGGGGTTAATCAAGAATTTTAAAGCATTGACATATCAAACTAAATATTAAAATAAACTAAAAAGTTTATGGTCTAAATATAATAGAGTAGAATGAAGCATTGACACTAAAAATACGATAGAATGCGAGTATTCTAAATGGAACGAAAGAAAAACAAGTAATATAAAAAAAAAAATTAAGTCAATTCCTACTTAGGTTAACAAAGAAAAATTTTATTTTAGAAATTTTTTTCTCCCATATAAAACTAAATTAATTAATTAAATTTAATTAATAAATTAATATTTGAACAAACTGTATTAACATCAAGTGTCATCCACTACAAGTTTAAAAAAATGTATTTGAACTTGAGTGGATGAATAAAAAGTATTTTATTAACGATTGAAAATTTGAACAAGATATACAGTCGGACCTCTATTTAGCGAACCTCTATTTTGCGAATTTCTCCATTTTGCGAACTTTTTCTTGAAACCAAGAACATTTTGCGAATTTCTTCGTAAAATAACCTCCAAATAGCGAAATGCATTCTCTATTTAACGAACTTTTTCTTGTGATCCAATATTTTTTTTCCCTCCCTATTTCTCAAAATATTTCTAAACATTTCAGACTTATTCTTTCTTTTAACACATTTTATGGTGATCAATGGCCTTGAAGCTGGAAAATGTCAAAGCGAAAGTGCTTGAGCATCAAAGAAAAAAATTTAGTTCTTCGTGAGGTGGATAAAGGCATGAAAAAAAAGGATATTGCTTTAAAATTTGGTATTCATCCAAACAACTTATCAAAAATAATATAAAAATCGTGATAAGATACAAAATTATGATTCAACGAATTCTTGTTCAAAACATTTAAAAGCATGTGTCTATGAAGATGTGGATGAGGCAGTTTTGAAGTGGACAGTGTGAAAAATAAAAACTAAACAGCAATGAATTGCGATGAAGACGAAGATGGAAATGATCATGATGCAGAAATCAACAAACCTTCGTCTGATGAAATGCCAAAATTCATTAATTTTAATATAAAATTATTTTTTTAATTGAAAATACAGCGTATTCCCGGACAATGTTTTGTTTTATTCTTGTTTTCCTTGCAGATTTCTTTTTGATGGGTAAAATATATAAAACAAATAGATATTAATTTACAAAATAAAGGTGTGATTAATTAATCTTTTAATAATAATTAATGTTTATGAATTTAAAATCTGTTTTGTGTAGTTTAAAGTATTTTAAAAGGTGAATCTCTATTTAACGAATTTTCCATACAACGAACCTTTTTTCAGGATTTAGCGACTTCGTTAAATAGAGGTCCGACTGTATATATATATAGGGAGAGCGTGAACTAATAGTAGGAATTGAAGAAAAAAATAGACCTAAGCTTATCCATTCAAATGGGGAACTAAACATTTTTGGATGCAATTGCCAACAAGAGATATTTTTCAGAATATAAATTAAGTGCAAAAATGATATGTCTTGAGTAAATCTCTTGACCCGGACGTGATTTGAACACGCAACCTTCTGATCTGGAGTCAGACGCGCTACCGTTGCGCCACCGAGTCCCGTTCGGCGTTTCTTATCCCTACACCATGAACGTAGCCTGTGCGAGGCTTTAATAAATAAAATTAATTAATTCAATTTAATTAATGAATTAATATTTGAAAAAACTGTATTAACATCAAGTGTCATCCACTACAAGTTTAAAAAGTGAGTTTGAACTTGAGTGGATGAATAAAAAGTATTTTATTAACGATTGAAAATTTGAACAAGATATATAAATAAATATATATAGGGAGAGTGTGAACTAATAGTAGGAATTGAAGAAATTTTCAGACGATTCTAATTAACGGCTCAAGATTTGTTGTCATTTGACTCACTATATTTTTATAATTGGATCCCATTTTGTTATATTTTTACTGAAAAAAAATTATTACATTTATAAGTTAATTAAGTGCTAGCAATCAGTTATGATATAATCATCAAAGTTTTAACTGGTTTCTGCCACGTGGGTATTGCTCAAAAATTTGTGAAGGTGTTTTGATTTATTATTTGAATTGCTTGGCCTTTCTGCAAAGTACCTTATTCACTTTTTAGCCCTTTGAGTAACAAAAGTTTACATTTCTTAATGACAAAGAAATGCACAATTTTAATACCTGATATACTGTTACAGGTTTAAAGCGAAAACCACTTTTGTTTAATTTCCCCCCCACAGTTTTAAGGTAAATGTTCTCGCATCTTAATTGAATTTGCGAATCTAACCAGGTTTGGCAACACGCCTTCTCTTATTAACACCAAAAATTTGCATAATTTTCATTTATGGCGAGAACTGTTGGTTGATAGTCAAAAGATGAACCTCAGATAATCACATTCATGAACAATGATTAAGAAATCAATACTTCACAATGTGTCTGTGAAATTATTGTCTCCGTTAAGTATTTCCATACAAATTGCTTTCTGAATTAATGGTTTATAATTTGGAGGCGTTTATTTGAGGATGAACTAACTTCATTCATGGAAATTAAAGAATCTTTAGACAGGGTGTGATGATCTCTATCTTAACAGCTAATTAAAAGTCCACCCTCTGAGTTTAGAGGTTACTTTCAATTGTCTGTAGGAAATGACCAAAACATTCATTATAAATAAACAGATGCGAGATATGCCTAATTTGGCGAAGATTAAAAATTCCATTTCGAAATGTCGTCGTTTCAATTAAAAATGCTTGATGGTAAGTTGAAGAAGAGGTCAGCTGCATAGTGATATAATTTCGTCCTCTATTGTGATCTACGTATCCATTCATGTGGCATAATGGATTTTTAAATTTGGTTTTTGCTTTAAACCACAATAAGGTAGAATAAAGAATTCAATTTTCAGTGCTTTTGTGCTAACAAGACTTCTCAAACAATTTCTTTTTTATTATCTTAAATGACTGTGAATTCTAACTCTTTGTTTCGATAATTCAAATTTTATTCACAAACTAGGCTTAACATAAATTAGCCACTTCGAATAATTATATTTTTAAGTTGAAGGGATCTATGAATTCTTTACTCTTTATTTTGGTAGAATATTATTATAAAGCTTCAAAGACTAAGTTTAAAATTAATTAATAAATGCAATTACTTGGTTCTACATTCGCTTTCCATTTAAGGAATTTGCCCTTTGTGGTGAACTGGCTCTATGGGTTCGCAGTTCAAGTTTTGCGAACCTTGACACGCGTTTTATGTTTATCTTATATACCCTATTGAGGCCTCATTGAATTTGAAAGAAGATTATTAAGCCTATTTTCTTGTTCAGAATTTCTAAAGTAAACATGCCATTTATATATTTTACAAAGGGTTTCCTGGAAAACAAATAAAACATTTGGAAAAAGTGAAGGCGATAAAAATGGGTCGACACCCAAGACATGATGAGCGAGTTGAATTATAGAGTACAATGTAAGTATATTAGAATTTTTCTTGCTTTTGATCACTTAGGTCAGGGGCCAAGTTGAAATTTACTCCCTCTAGTAAACTACTTTCTAAAATAAATAGGAAGTCGTTTTGGCTGTATATTTTAAATGCAAGCCGTGTAATATTTCAACTCCAATAGATTAAAGAAATTTATTTTACACCGCTTAACTTTTGTTAATTCTTCGTATAATGTCTGACAAAATAAATATAATATTGATAAATATGTAAACCTCCGGAGTATGATGGGGGTATTATGGATGTTGGATCATCTTTAACTATGGTTTACGACGCTACATGGGGCCAGGAAACAGGTTTTTAAAGTTTAAGAAACTTCGATGCAACATGTTTGTCAGTTATCTATTAAAAATAACTATGAAAAGATATTGCTTAGAGTAATTTCATTAAGACTCATTTCCATTGAACGGTATTAAATTTATATCCGTTTTACTTATCGATTATTGACGCTGCTTTTGAATTATTTTTCTTTTCTTGCGTGTGTTAACATTACAATAGGGTTGAAATTTTTTCTGTCCCGACCCCTTTTGGAAGCAAAAAATTTCATGAGCCCATTTTCATCCGAAGAAGAATGTCACGATCTCATATTTCGGAAATAAATAAGAAAATTAATTATTAATAAGTGAGAATTAAAAAGAAATCAAAATTGATATTCAGAAAATTCGTGAAAAAGAAATGCTTCAAGTCAAAAGAATCTGAGAGAAGACGGTATAAAATTTTCCGCAACCCATTTTTTATTTTATGTTACACCGTCTGGAATTGCGACCCACAGTTTCAGAAGCCCTGTAGCAGAATAATGATCCTATTTTACGACCAGAAATTATCCTTACGTTCAAAACATTTAAGAAGACGAAAGAACTCCTAAAATTCGTGACTACAAAACTAGAAACAAACCTTTTATAGTTTCTCATCCTAAATCATCACATATCAACACCATTTTCTAACCATTTTGGGTTTTAGCTTCGGCGTCGGAGGGTTTCAGGTTCGAAATCTGATTCCACCAAAAATGCACCAAGAACGTGGGCCTAGTGCGTTTTAAATTTGGCTTCGACAGTTAAATGTCCTCCCCCTGGTGTGGCTTGGCAGTTTGGAAAGAGACAGACCAAGACAGACACATGACCATGGCTCAGAATTACAAGATTTATTCCAAAATAGCCTTCACGTTGCTTCTAAAACGAAACGTTAATATAACTAAACTAAACGAAACGTAGGTAGTTGGAACTCATTGCTATGTATTTCTGAATAATTAGTTTATAAGTAATGAGGGTTTCTTACATTATGTGTTCTTGCTTTGCCATGTACTTTTTCTATACTTTTGAAGCTTTTGGAATGCTACAAGCTTTGTAGGGTTTAACTATGTCCGCGAATTTTGAGCAAGTGAACAAAACTTATGACTCACTATAACGGACATCACTAATGAAGGACTCGGCACAAAATTAGAGAATCTTAAGAAAGAGTCAGGTGATTAGAATTGAATTCAGGGTATACATTTGGTGTAAAAACAAATTAAATTAGGAATTTTGTGATAAATATCCGATCTCTTTTCGCTGAAAAAATTTTCGACGTTCCCCTTTCTTTAAAAAAGTACTTGTGTGATCTAATTTAGGAGTACGTAGCTAACAAATAAAGTCATAATTTATATCAAAAAGAATTTTTATTACTCATGATAAGATCTTAATTTAACTTCTTGACGTACGAATTTATTTAACTTCCTATTTAGATTACACAACCTATTTGGAACATTTATTGCTATTTCAATCCACATCAGAACGTAAAAAAATGCCCGAGATACTTAAATGTGTTCAATTGATTTTTGTCTTTTAAATTAATTGCTGCTTTGGTTTAATTATAAATTTAAATATCAAAATTTCTCTAATTCCGTGCACGAGTCAAACACGACTTATTGCAGGCGAGGGGGTTAAAGGCGCTTCGAAGGAGCTGCTTTCCCATTTTTTTTCTACGCTGAATGCTATATTAACAACAGGTAATTTCGCAAAGGTTGGCAACTTTGTAAAAACCATAAAATATCTCCAAAGTCGAGTGTTTTTTTTAAACAGAAATTTAGAATCCTACCAATGATTTTATCTTCCAGAACAGAATCATGATTTATTGACCAAAGCAGTTTTCATTAAGCATGAGCATAGGTCAAAATTTCTAAATTCCATACCGATGTAAGAATTCCGTGCTAAATTATTGCCCAATCCATAGCGCTCCATCACTATTGTTGTTCTACCATTCAACCTGCGGACAAAGGGATTTCTAGAAATACAAACAATCCATTAAAGCGAAGGGGAAGGTGAAAAACTGTCAGATATCCAAGACTTGACGGACAAAATGAATTACAACTCACAGCTTGCGAACAGGAGATCGAGCCGAAGCAAGAAAGTTTTCTTTATCCTTTCGCTGAACCGAAGGGGTCACCAAATCCAACAAAAGGTCCGATTTTCGTCAATAACATCACCCGAGTGCGAGAAATAAAAGCGCGCTATCAATTAACTTTTGCGTTCCTTTTCTTTCCCCAACGCCACAATCACTAAAAATACGTGATTCGCACTCGAAAGGAGAAAACAAAACATTCGACTTGTCCATCCAAAATATAAAAAAAGGCAATTTTCATAATTAAGTCTCTCGCCTCGGGGCCTTGCACATCCCCCCAAGTAGATAGATGTTAGACGATCATAATCATACAGCGGGTCCCACAATAGACCTAAAATGGAGGTCAAAACCCCGATTTTCTTCGGGGACGTGATAGTCTTTGGTAAATATGGAATAAAAAGAGAGTGGTGGTTGCCTTTTATTTTTTTGCGAAAGAGAGCTGGTGGTTTCGTGATTTATGGTGAGTGGGGGCAATCACGTGACGATGTGCCGGCCGGACTACGTGCAGCTGGAAGAAGGGTCAAGACGAAGGACCAGGGGATCGCGACCCTGCCGTGTTCCTACACAATGCCCCGTACCGGGCACTCATGCACGATCCGGCCACAAGACAATGCAGAGATGGGCAACGCACCGGGATCTTGGCGCACGACGCCGGGTGCCCTTTTCTCTTGTTTCTGGAGAGAGAGACGGCCAGGGACGGCGGCGAAAGAACAACTGGCCCCTAAATGGAAACGCTCCCACTAATGAAGGGGTATTTCAGAAACCCAGTCGATTTTTGTGATGTATGGAAGAGCTCGTGGCTGCCTTAAATTAGTCTCATCAGGATCTGGCTGTCCATTCATCCACCACTGTTTACTATTTCTGGAGTTTTAGAGGGAGGGGTAATATAAATTTAAGAACAAGAGATTCTGTGTAGGAATTGTAGGGTTTCTTTTATAGCAAAAGTTTTATAACCAAAAGATGTTTGCAGTATTTTTTTTCTGGTTTAAATTATAGACAGAATCTATTCTACTGTATAGCTAAAATCTATTATATTAAATAGTATTACAGTCAAGGTTTAAACGGGCAAAATTTTAATTGCAATACTTCCGTCGCGTGTAATGTTTCGAAAATTTTATAAATTATTGAGGCTTTCATTTAAGATTAATTTTTGCATTGAATTCCTTACAAATTAGTTTTGAGGTCTATTGTGAAAAAAAAAAAATGTTTGCAGGTATTTTGTTTTTGATTGTTTAAATACGAAGAGATAATTTTTTTTTTTTACGATGAGGATATCTATAATATTTGGTAATTTAGAACAGTATTTAGAGTGCTTTCTGTGAAGGAAATTTCTTGTCACTTTATGATCCGCATAGAAAAGACTATATGACAAAACAGTAAAACATCTTTACTGTGTGAAAATTGTGCTGTAAAACATGAGTGTTCCATAGTAAAAAAAAAAAAAAAAAAAAAATGTGGGATACTGTAAAAGCAGTTCACTGAAAATGAATGCTAATCTGTGAGTTTCAGTTAAAGTTGTACTAAGCTACAAATTTGCATAATTGTCGAAATCTGGGATAGTTAAATTTACTGAAAAAGAAGATTAGAGGTCTGACTGAATCCAACTCTCACAAATAATTGCTTTAGAATTATTCAGGACATTATCCAATTCTTTAATTAATATGTTAAAAAAATTAATGAAGTTGATAATTTAGTTTCTTTTATTGTTTCATGTCTAAAAAATTAAATAAAAAAAATTACATTTCGTCTTTTAAAAAGAATGGATTGTTGATCAGAATTGTTTTGCCATGCTATCCATTCAGTTCGTTCATATTAATCCTTACGTTTCCGTTAAAGAAAATAGCTAACGTAGCTTTGAAATCAACAATACTTTTCTTACGATTAAATTATTTTAAAATATTTAATTTTGGATATACGAGTACATTAAAGTGATGCCAAAAGTTTTGCTTTCAAATATCTTTTTTTTCTATCACTTAAATTTTATGAGAAAGCATGAGATCAAAATGCTACATTGTGGAAAAAAGGTTAATTTAACATACATACAATTAGATGGAGTCTTTCTAGAATTTCCAGAAAGACTCCAACATTTTATGATAGCCATAATTTTTATTTACGAATTTCTAAAATTAATAACGGAAAAATTTTAATGCAGAGTGGTGATAAGACGTGTTTTACATTCAAATTCAACAAATTTCTTTTAGCAATTGGATAAACCCCCAGATGTCGAATAGATCAATTACTTAGTCATACACAGAGCCGTTTTTCGTTGAATTTTCCATCAAGACCTCTGCTGACTTTTTACCCTCTTCTTCCACTACTCAGTATCTGTTTTAACTCATTTTAAAACTGAATATATTAATAAACTAAATCCTATTTCCAAACCTAGAGGATATCTGGAGGACACCCAAAGCACCCTTTGGACCTCGATTTGCATGGACACCTCGTCCGCAGCTTCTCCCTTTCCGCGAGGAATGCCGGGAACTTTTATTATCCGCGTTTTTGTTTATTACCCTCTCACCTCTGGCCCGTGGGTGCATCCTCCCCCGCATCCCAGTGCATGCACCCCTCTTTGGGGCCGCCTTTAAACGGATCCTTTGTTGAGCATTCATTTGCATTTGAAGTGATTTCGCGAAACGGAATTCTTTCAGTTCGTTGTCTTGGTGGAGGTTCTGCCATGCCTTTTGTTCACTCCACTCTTGTGAGGATTTGCGGAATTATAAAAATATATACGGGTTGTTCCATTGTATGCTGAATCCCCCTGCGAGTTCTGGAAGGTTTGGTATGTTGGGGATTGGGTGATTCCTTGATTTGGATGTGGGGATGCCGAAGAGAAAAGTTTTGGTTGAAATGCAAAAGGTATAGGATTTATTTTGCCTTTGTAGGTTTTTAACCCCTGGTCCTGCAAAAACGGGTCTTACTCGTGCGCAGATTTTTTGGTGTTTAAATCTACAGTTAAGTCAACGTGACAATTAATTCAAAAGACAAAAATCACGTGGACACTCTTAAATGCCTCAGGTGTCCTTTACAGTCTAAAATAGATTGAATTAATAAAAAAATATCTAAAATTGGAGGAGTCATCTAATTAGGAAGTTAAATAAAATCGTAGACCGAGGCCTGGGCAAACTGGGCAAATGCCCGTGGCGGCAAAGCGGGAGAGTGAAAAAATGTTTTAATAGACTTGAAAAATTACGACATATATTTTCAACTTTGTTGGATATATTATTTTAGTTTCTGTAAGACCACTATATAATTTTAAATATAGCTGAAGTTTAGAAATTCTCACCATAATATATTAAGTCATATTTGCAGGTAAAACATGTGTATTTCTAAGAAAAATTTTGTTTGACATTTAGAGTTCCGACATTATAGAATTTTAAAAAATACGTTGCTGTGTGTGTGTGTGGGGGGGGGTGCATATTGTTGCCTTGCCCGGCTGGTAAATTTACTTAGGGCCGCTTCTGTCAAGGGGTTAAGGTTGCCACATGGATACACGCAAACCATCAATAATTGATTCAAAATCGTTTATCCATTGAGGCTGAAATTTATATATTTAGATAAGTTTCCGTTTTAGTGGCATATCTGAAACAAAAAAATTGTGAATGATTATGTGGTAGTTATACCACTTTCGGATCATGATATTTCATATGATATGAAGTCAAATATCAAAAAAATTGGTTTGTTCTGGAGAACTATTATTACTATTTATCTTTGTAACCATGGACGACTTCACGAACCCAAAATGGTGTAAGGCGTTCCCGGTGGGGAAGATTTATAAAAATACATATAACATATACGAATATATTTTTAAAAAACAGTTTGTAAAACCACAATTTTATTAGAATATTTTAAAACTCTATCGATACGGGATAGTCCCAACCGTCCCTTCAAGAAAAAGACGGTTGACGTCTGAATATCACTGTGAAGTTTCCACTCCATTTTCGTTGAGTGTGATTGATTTCACTCCCGCAGCGTGCGCTTTCTTCGTTAGGGTGGATCGCCCAGAATTGCTTTGAAAACAGGGGAGGGGGTTCTTAGAATTCGGAGAGTTCCAGCTGTCAGTGCAGTTTTTGAGAGGGGAAGTGAATTTCCCTTATCTTTGAAAGAGAAACTCGGGCTTTCCCGTATTTTGAGATCTCTCTATTCCATTGATCTTAGGAATCAGAGGGTTAAAGTAGAAATTCTATGATTTAAATTTTTCTACTTTTCAGTCTTTAATATACAATTGATTATTACAAATATTATGAAATATTGAAATCCGTTTTCTCTCAATTTCACTAACAGGTGGCACCGCGCGTACAGAATCAAAATTTAATTAAATTAATCGATGGATGAAATATTCTGAAAATATTAATATAATGTATTAATACACAAATGTGCAAAATTTGAAAACTCTAGCACTCAGGAAGTGAGTGAGAAATCGATTACGAAATTCCATCTTTACATAAATAAAACATTTCGAGTTAAATGAAAGCATATAAAATATATATGGAATGGAATTTTAAGTGCTGAATGATGCATAAGCACTTCATAAATGTACAAAGAAATAAGAGTCATAAACATATATATGCACTGAATAGTGATAGAATTTAGAATAATAATAACTGCTAATTCGCAACACCCATAACATGCACGTACCCAAAGGCAACCTCAAAATATATATCAAAGAAAAGTACCCTTCAATCAGATAATCGACATGCAGAAAACTATGATTAAAATATTTGAAACTTAAATTATTAGAATATTTCTCAAACTTAAGAAATAACAGATTCTACAAAAATAAAAAGTAAAACCAAAGAAATTTTAACAACCCAACATATTTTCAGTTTTTTCACCCTTTTGGTTTTCCCCAGCATTAGTGCAGACGATTTTAACTTACTTTTCTTCAATGCAGAAAATTTCTGCATTGAATCTTCTAGTTTTACGTAAATGGTGGAAGATTTTCTTGAGAAGTTCAACAGGAAGGGAATCTACTCTTGCTATGAACTCGCTGTCTATTCGATTGTTACTCCAAGCAACATCCAAGTGAACAGAAGATATCATCTTTTCGTTCTGCCTTGAGTTTTTAAGCTTGTGGATTGATCAAACAGAATCAATTCACGCTTACTTGACAGATATCGCCCTACTTACATCTTTTAATCCATTGCGCTGGAGGAAAAAGGACGTAACGTCATAGCATAGAATAAGGCAGTGTGCCTTTAGGTATATAACACGCAGGGTTATGGTTGCCATAATAATTGCCACGTCATATAAATTAATTCCATTTTCGCGTTGCCCAAGTAAACTTTAAACCTCCGCAATAAAAGCGAAGCCACGAATCACGAATGAAGGAACAAATAATCTATGGTGCAAATAAAGTTTGAAGTACTCAAACCCCGTTTTAACTGGTAATTGATTTGAAAATTTAACAGGTTAAAAAAGAGCTTAGATAAACAAAATTTGTCAAAATGTACGTTAATTTATTTTAGTGTTTTGAATTATTTTCAAAATAAAATATTTATTTTCATATCAACCGTAGCAAAATGAAGTCATTATTTCGAAAATTGTTGCACATCATCACTTACATGAAATAAATCCTTAACCTCTTTAACTATTTAAAATTCCAGGCAAAAAGTCATAAAAATAACATTCTTAGCAACTTAATTTATTCTTTTTGAAGAAATTTCAAATGCAAAATAACTTCCGCTAATGTTTTTAGGTTTCTTCATAAATAACTCCGAATCTTTATTGAGAAATCGATTGCATAACACAGCCTGTTTCACAATACACATGAATTTGACTGAAAAATGCTTACAATGAAAGAAGAAACACGAATTAAAATGGCAAAATCTTTGCTTTCTGTTTCCTGATTTCCTGACGTTCATTGTATAAATACAATAGTTCCAGACGCCTCTGGTTATTTTGCAAATGGCTGATCGTGTTCTATTTGCTCGGGTCGCAAAGATTGCCTAATCAGAAGTCAATTAACTTGGTAATTATTGCCACTAAGAAAACTAGAAGGCCGTCTTGATAACAATGAGTCGTTAATGCAGTCAAAAAGCAACAACGCATTGTACTTGGAGGCCACTAAAATCCAATATTCTCTGGTAATTAAAAACAATACTAGGAACTCTTGAAGTGCATCATTTGTTCGCGTCACTTTCTCGTATTGTTTACGTTTAATGATTTTTTAACATCGTTCATTATTATTCTCAAAGGTTTCTAACGAGAATGAATTAGAAATTGCTGACCTAAAAAATCATTGTTTACGAGTTGATAGGTGGCTTTTTTGGATGAAAATTTTACTGTTTTTAACAGGAAAGTATGGTTGTTATATGTTGTCGAGTTAATTTGCTGTGGAGCAATAATCTACCGAAGAAGTGCTATAATGCTTTGTTCTTGAAGAAACGTGGCGCCATTTTGTTGGAAAAGATGTTGAAGTTCACTTTGGATTGAGCAAATCTTTTTCTACGCTATATAAGCACTTCGTGAGTTTTATAAAGTCAAACTTGAAACATCAAACAAATAATAAATAATTGGATTAATTTATTTAATAAAATAATTTTAATCAGAAAATGATTTTATTTTACTGATTAAATGGTACTGATATTGTGGTTAATGAACATTTTTATTTTATTAGTTGATATACCCGGCGTTGTTTGGGATGAAAATATTTTCACGTCTTTTGATAGCAAAAAGTCAATTAATTGTCACAAAAATTTCTCTGAAGCCTTGCTTATGATTCAGTATTTGTGAAAATTTGAAGTAATTATAACATAAAACTACTTATATCACATAACTAAGGCTATAGTTATCACATCTAATCGGTTGTTGTCAGAAAATTGGTGTAAACGTCATATGCGAGAAAGTTAAGTTATATTTAATAATGGTATTCGGAAGAATGCCAAGCTCGAGTGAATAAACGTGTTTTTTTAAAGATATATATAATAATCTTACGTAAATAAACAATTAATAACTAATAAATATAATAATTAATAATAACATAAATGTAAAAATTTTAAATAAATAAAATTATAATTTTACATAAATATACAGCACAAAATATACTAAAAATACAAACCGAACCAAATGAATTTTAAATACCGACGAAAGCTAATTTTTTTCATAAGGTATTAATAATTTTTAAAGAATGATACAAAATTTAATTGAACATTGCGAGTGGCAACTGGGAGTCAAATAATTAAAATGATTCAAAATATTTATAATATTCTTATTCAGTAGGAATTGCAACACTTAATAAAATAATCTTTACCGTATATGGAAACATTTTTTGTTTTAAAAAAGTAACTATTTGGTTAATTGTCACGAAACCTGCACTAAAGCCTTCTTTATCCTTCACAGTAGTTGTGAGCAAAATTTGAATAAAATCTATTCAGTTGTTTGGGTTTTTATAGCGTATAAACTGTTTATGAGTTAATATTTATTTATAAATTATTTAAACGGATTAATTCTTTAAGACTTTAAATCTGTTTATGTGTGCATTTATAATAGGAAGAAACCCTTAGATTTTAACATAAAAATGATACTTACTTAAGTTCGACGATACATTTGATTCTTAACTAATCTAAATTAAAACTGTACTTCTAATTCAAAGGTAAATACATTTCTGCGAGAAAAACCTTGAAAGTGAAGGTAGCGTAGCCATTTTGTTTTTTAACAAATTAAAGTCATGCAGTGATAGAAAATATGCAGCGATAGAAAGATTTGTAAATATGCACAAAAAATATTTTTTTTCAGCTAAGTTCGATTTTATAGCAATATCTAATCACCAAAAAATATTTTATGGTAATTCTTATTATTTTTTATTTTTTAAATTCTTAAGGATGTCTGCCAGTTACATTATTCCTTTTACATACACTCGTAGTAATCGTGAGACGGATTTGGTTCCAAATTTATTTCAGATGCACAGTTTTCGCCTAAATACTGAATGTCAAACACCTCATTCATTTAATTTTACGCTTTTTTGAGATGTCGTACTCACATACATACAAGAAAAAAGGAAAGACTTAATTCCAGAAATTTATTACAGATATGCAACTTTTAAATAAGAACAGAATGTCAAAACTCATACATTCGATTTTACGCGTTTTTGAGATGTCGTATTGACTTACATACAGCCAGATGGACAGATTTAATTCCAGAAATTTAAGTTTTCTTGCTAAAGGAGGTCTCAAACGTCGAATTTTATCAATATCTTAAAGTCAAATTTTTTGAGGATTACGTATCCGAGACGGTGAACAAAAACGAGAGGAAACTCTTATTGTTAATTAAAGAAATTGTTTAATAATATGGAAAGGAAAGCCAACTATTGGTAGAACTAAATGTTTTGTCTTCTTCAGAACTATAAACAAGTCTATAAGATTGAATCCCAAACCAGAATTCCACTTTTCCCTTTTTGAACTTGGAAAGAAATTAATAACATTCAAAAGTTATAAAACGGAAAGCAGGAAAAAAAGTGTTTTGAAAGTTAAAAATAAAGAAATAATAAATAATTGGGTATTCATTAATAGTTAAACTTAATGATTACTAAAATAAATTACTTCAAATGAAATTTAAAGTAATTGTATTAAACTTACATAAATTACGCATTGTTTTTATATATTTTTATATTAATCATCAGGGGAGGCTCAAAAGTGATTTTGAGTGTTTTTTTTGGAAGTTCTTATTAACCCTATTGCCTCGGGCAATGTAAAAATCACTTCTCATTTGTTCCAGAAGTTGGTCGGATAACTTTTTATAACGTTGCAAATGAATGATAGTTCAAGCAAGCATTGCGCGTAAACCACAATTAAAAATAACCTCCGATTTTATAAAGAAAAAGTAAAGAATCACCCATTGTCAATGGGATAAAGCAAAAATTTTTGGGGGTCTCTAAATTCAAATAAATTGATTTGACAATAAAAAATATAAGACCTTTCTCCAAAAACGTAGTCGTGACTTCCAGAGGGGTCGCGAAAAAATTTCACACAAAGTGAGGGGTCGGAAATGAAAATAGTTTACGCACCACTGGGATAAAGAAGCATGAAGAGTGTGTACGAGTGCAATTGTTGTGTTAATTTTTTCCCCTGCCGGGCTGCTCAGTGTTTAAATTAGATTCTTTCTTTGTTTTAGCAAAACATTCAATAATGCATTCCATCAAAACAGGAATCTCTCCTATTTCACCTCTGTTTTCCTGATGCGTTCTTTTTATTTTTTTGTTCTCACTCTAACAGTGGTCATGGGAGGATATTGAAAGCAACTTTAACGAATATAATATTACATGAAAAATTTCTTAATTGAACATATTGCCAAAAGGAACTGAAATCAAGAGTTTTGGACTGTTTCTTTTTGTACCAGTAAGTCACCATCATTACATACATCTATCTGCCATTATTCTAACCGTTACCTAATTTTCGAATTTAAAAACTAGAAAGCTGATAATAATGGGTAATAAATTATTTATAAAATAAAGGAATTTATGAAAGTAATGCTGTAACCAAAAAACATGCTGTATCTGATGTGTGAAATCTAGAATTTTCCATCCATTATAGCACATATATTATACAGAATTAAACAATATTAACTGAAACAGATTTCAGATTATTCATAATTTTTTTAGCTTTATCTTACATTAATTATTGGAATTAAAAACTTTTCACGACATTCATCATAGCCTTAAGTAGTTAAACTTTCGTTCCGTTTCAAATTTTTATTTCAAGTAAGTGGAAGGTAGTAACTCAGGTTGATGTGTTCTACTTTATGTTTTTTTCATGTTTAAAAGGAACGGAATTTACGGAATGCAGATGCAAAGGAAATTTGATTCTTTCATAATAATCGTGTCGAATACCAAAATGATAAAGCTAAAAAAGCAAAGTTGCTCGTTAATTTTTTGGCTGATACAAACCTAGAAACATATCTGACTTCATTATTTGAAATTTGACATAATTTTATTCTTGGGGGAAAAATCAGAATGAAGTTTTGCACAAATATATTCCGTTCTGAATTCATAACATTTTTCTCAGTCGTATTTATAGTCATTTTCGAAAATAATATAAAAATATTGCTCTGTTATTCATATTAAGGCTTAAAAATTGTGGAGAAAATCTCTAAAAACATAAACATCCCTGATGACAGCAAAGTTTTGAAATTTTACGTGCTATTTAATAAAATAAATGCTTTCTGCAAATTACTATTCATTTATTTCAATTATCGAAAAATTGTACTAAAAGAACTGTGATTTTAATATTATTAGTGGTAGCTACGACTGGTTTAAGGATCAAACAAAAATGTACAAATATTAGAAACTATACATTAAATCCAAGTACATTGAAAAAACAAAACAAATAGATATTAAGAAAGTTTATGAAATTAAATGGTTTAAAACGATCATATACTATCCGAATTAAAAACTAATAATTTTTTTTATATATTTTCATTTGAAATCACTAGTAAGATGAAAAACCAAACGATTATTAAAAAAATTTAAGCTGAAAAAGCGAAGAAAAATTTAGTTTGTAATTCAAGAAATGGAAAGAAACTATTCAAAAAGAATCGAGAAAAACAATTTGAATATCAAATATCTTTCTACGACGCCTTTTTTCATTTCATTTGTATAGATTACTTCTATTTCATAGTTTTCTAAGTTATGGACAACCGATAACAATGCCATTGCCCCTTTGAATATCATGCGAACAAGGATGGAACAAAGACTAATGGCTGACTATTCCATTTTATAAATTTTTCAACAGTCAATAAATAACCTAGTTAAAAAGTAAGGTTTTAATTTAAATAATTCAAGCAAAAATGATAAAGAATATGTATCAGAGGATTCATATTGCTAAAAATTTCGTTTTTTTTTTCAGATAGTCAAGAATTAGGTGTTAGAATTTGACGGGGGGGGGGGCACGACTTTTACTGCACAGGGGGTGAGTGTAAGTGAAATCGGTCTCAAATTTCTCCAGATTATCATTTATCATCTAGTTGCATACCCCGTACAAAATTTTACCTACTGACGGCTGGTGATGGCCCTGGCATACCTGGGTAGTCTTAAATTAGTGCTAGGTTCTTAATACACCTACTAGGATTTATAAGTATGGTGAAAACAAAGGAAATGCGTTAAACTCACAGACGTCTCTTGGATCGGACATCTTTTTGAATTATTTTGTCGTCTGGTACTGATTAAAAGTTCTAAAAACGCATTGTATTGGTTTTGGTCTACTTCAGTTCATGTGTATGTAATTCTTCTCAAAAATGATTGATATAGATATTTAAAAAGTTTATTATAAAAGATATGTATCAAAATATTAAGAAAAAGCAGAGATGCCAGTTTATAAGTCTGCAATATCCGTACATTCTTTATGAAGTTTCATTTATAAAATACGTAAATCACGCCATTTATAATATAACAAACATATACTAAAACGAGAGAAAATATTTTTTGAACCTCTGTATATCAGTTGCGCGCAGTTATACCATTGGAAACCAATTCCAAATTTTGAAGTCTTTCTGTTTTCGTGAAACATTACAGAAAAAAATCTAATGCCGTATATTTTCAAACTTATAATTACATTATAAGCATTCTGTTATACAACGGATTGGAGTTTGGTTTAATCTTGCATGATGCTTTACACACTCTTAGTTTAAGTTAAGTAATTACTTAGTTAAGTTAATAGTTTTTAATCCCGAAATCCATATAACTGTGGTTAGGTCCCGATTGCATAAATGCATCTAATTTGTCATGCGAAAATATCCGCAACTTGAGAAACATATCCAAAGAAATGTAACATTCTAATTACTTGCATTCGAAATATGTATTGTCTGTTAAGTAATCCCTGTTCAATAACCCTTTTTTACTAAGTTTTATGCTGATTCTTCCATAAAAAAGTAAATATTATTAATAACAGCTTTTAATCTGAGGATTATACAAAGTAAGTAATCATATTATGATAATTTTACGTAAATAAGTGTAATGATATTTTCTTTACGATTGATAAATGAAGTAAAAATATAAATCTTATGTAATATTTCCGAATAACTTTTTTACGCTTACCGTTTCGGTTGAAAGCTTCGAATTAAATTGTTTCTCTATAATGTTACAAAAAAGTCAATCTGTTCTGGGAAATCACCATGCAGAACTTCTTTATTATTACTTAATTGATTATTCCAATTATCTAGAATTTTTTCATTGATACTTACGAATTCGATTATT
Organism: Araneus ventricosus; assembly: GCA_013235015.1. NCBI lineage: Eukaryota > Metazoa > Arthropoda > Arachnida > Araneae > Araneidae > Araneus > Araneus ventricosus. Next base: position 772,188 of record BGPR01000169.1, on the reverse strand, counting down.
CATACTCTTTAATGACTTCATACAATTTTCTAGTTTTTTTGTTATTTTACTTTAAAATGTGAAGGACATTTTAAACCTTAACCTTTGTTAAGGGGCCTTAACAAAGTTGGAAAGAAAAAAATTTGTAGAAACATATTTTTCAAGAATATATGTATGAGTTACTCAAAAATTATGTGATATTTAGGGTATACTCTTGGTTAAATATTCAAATTATAAAAAAATGTTCTTTTTTTAAAAAAGTTTTGCCATAAATTTATTTATCACCTAACCGCGATGTAAATTTCATCTACAGCATGCACGGGGCATTCTCACGAACTTCTGATTTGTGAATATACGTTTCGTCAAATGAAGCGATGATCCAACACAAATAACATTTCTTAACAGTATTTTTATTTACGAACTTCTGTTTGTATTCAGTAAGTTCATAAATCGTTATAATGATATGGATTGCTATCATATATACGTACTTTCCAGATTTTCTCAGCTTCAACCCCTGAAATCCAGGATTAAGCCGGTCGAAGAATTAAAAACTGTATCCCAGATAATCCAGGAGGTGTTAATTATTTTAACGTTGACGTTAATGATTGACATATAGCGGCAATTAATATGACTAACTTGCGCAAGAATGAAATTAATGATACTCAATGGAATTCTGATACTGAACTGTTATTATTCAGGTTGACTAATTCCATGGGTAGTAAAAATTAGAAAGAGAATTCTTGAAAAACCTACTTTTAAAATTTCTGGAGTTTTTTTTTTATTATTCTTCTTTTCCATGCGAACTATTTGTTTATTAGTAAAAAAGCAGACAGTACGAGACATTTTATTCAAAACCTGGACTTTTAATTTTGGGGCAAATTGTCAAACATTAGGCCATTCGCGGCTAATCTAATGTCTTGTCATATTCTTTAAAACCAAGCAAGACTTCTCATTAAAAGAGAAAAATCGTCGCTTAGCAGGCAACACCACCGTTCTTAATTTCTTGAAATTTCAAAGAGGAAGAAAGAACTGAATTTTCCGCAATGAATATTTCTGAATTTTTTTTCATAAGGTGCAGTCTCATGTTCATATCAGATGTTAAAAAAATTTAGAAATATTCGTTATTGGCTGCGGAAAGTTGAGTATGTATTTTCTTCTCTTTGAAATTTCAAAAGATTGAGATAGATGGTGTTGCTTTTTAAGCGACAAAATAAAATTTCTAAGCCCACAGGAATTATGCATGTCTGTGAAAACGCCAAATAATTTAAATGAAATTATCCAATATGCCAACATCTTCATTTGACCTTATGCATTGTATATTCCCATTAATCTGGTTTTTATTTAATGAGGTTAATCGTCTTGACTCTTGACCATCTAAGATGCAAATGATATCACGCGTGCGCGTATTTGACTTTTTGAATCAATCAGTGGGTGATCTAATATTATGTTTAACTAATTCTAAATGATTTAAGCGTGCATTCTGAAATAATTTACATTCCACAGATCATTTACAATAGCCAATAGTTTCTCTCAGATAATTTAGAAGTAAATTTAGTTTTCTTCGGGTTTTTTTATTTATCTATCATCTGCTATGGATGCATGCGCTTTGCCCCAGAATCTGGCTATCCTTATTTAAAAAGCAAGAATAAAAGCCACTGTGCCCCACATAATGTGACCTATATTTTTTTAAACAAATGGAAGTGTCCTCCCTTCGACTTTCTCGTATACAATATGGTGCGTTTTGGATTAGCGTCGTAGTGCAGTGAAGAGAATCAAGATACATTTGTATCTCTTCTCACTGGCGGTCGCGGTGACCTGGTAAAGTATCGGCTTCGGGTTTCAGGTTCAAAACCCGACCCCACTGAAGATTCGCCGTGTATGTGGGTCTGTTGCACACTAAATCATGCGTAGGGTGGCAAACGATCTCCGGCTGGTGAGGTGCGGAAGTTTGGAGAAGAGGATGCCTTTTCAGGTGTTGTCCTCATCCCTACGAGATACGTCCCAAATTAGCCCTCGTGTTGCTTCAAAACGGGACTTTAATGTAACTAAACTAAATTCTTCTCTTTGGCCTATTTGGTCCAATATCTGATACATATTTACAGTTTTGGTGTAAAGACCAAGTACCAAATTTCCTCTGTCTAGCTTGTTGTATTTTAGGTTTATCACGTTCATACATCCACGAATAGACAGACCAGACAGACAGTCAACCTTTTGAAGGATTTAGTCCAAAATATGTAACTTACTTACAATTCAGATTATAAAATTTTATACCAAATTTCATTAAGTTTTCTTTAATTTCTCTTTACATTTTGAGTTATCGGGTTCACATGCTCTGCGGACGGGGAATCAAACAGACTTCCTGCTTTTGTTTTTAAATTCTCCAATGTTTTTATAAAGATATATTTCAAGTACCTTTTTGTTATTATAAAAAAAGATAATTTTTACCAATACGCCACGAGAATGTGGAATATTTTAGAATTTTCAATGGAATATTCAACTTCGTATTTAAAAGGCACTTAGTGTATTTTGATGAAATCATTTTTAAAAATTTAAAACTATAAATGCCATCTGCTTCTATCTTATCCCCCACTTTTAATTGCGTTTGAGCTTCGCGGGCTAGTAGCAGTGGATGATATTTTTGAATGCTGTTAGCACTAAAAATCCATTGCATTTTATCTCTCTGGCTCGTTAAAGTGAGGTGACAAGCCGAGACCTTGATAAGTATTTTGTCTGTTTTTCTCGGATTGCAAAAGCGTAACATATTTGTCTCGAATTTTCATTAAATGTCCCGGGTTGTCAAAAATTTTACTTTTAAGGAAATAGATCATATTAACAGACCTACTAAATTCCTACCAAACCTATTAAATTCCTACCTTTTGTTGTACGTATGAAGTCACCGGACTTCCGGATTCCCCGGGACAATCGCGATTTTCGACTCTTTGTCCTGGATTGAAAAAATGTCCAGGATTTGAATTTCATTTCCCCTTCTTACTTATCAATTGCAATTCATATTTAAAAAAATTAATTAGATTTAATTTTCCAAAAAGTTAGTTTTTGAAAAAATGTCCTTCAACTGAACATAAAATTGTACACTTTCAGGTAATTTGTAGAAATTATAGCCTAATATGGCTTATGTTGTTGTGCTAGTCAGAAGGGAAAAAAGCAATAACAGAATATGATTTATGTTTCTTTATCTCTTCCTGCTTTTTTAAAAAAAAAAATATTTAATACTTCATTGTTTTTGAATTTTTATTTTATTTTATTTATTTAACATCATTTGTATTTTGTCCAATACCCCCTGAATCTCTTCCTAGCCACTCTCCCAAATTGCTCTCTCGGGTTCCAGATGATCTCGGGTTGAAGTTCAGAATTTGTGGTAATTTTAGTTAAAGTATTAAGTTATTAGAGTTGGGTATTGTATTAATGAAAACTTACATTTTCGGTCTTATTCTGTAGAATGTCGATGACAGATATTTGTCGGACCAATATTATCAAGAAGGTGAATGCATTGATATAAGGGTGTTAGTATATGGAGGCTCATATATCCTTTTTGTAATGTAGTTAAATATTAGAAGTTGGAGAAGGAGTTCGTACTCTTTTTCTAATTCGCGTTTCAAATGCTCAGTTTCTTTACTTTCAGGATGTGAGGTAGTTTGAAAGCGGAGCATGAATACAATCAAATAATGAACTCCATTTAGTCGCTGATATCAGCAATCCTTACAAAAATTCTCTCTGACAAACAGGCAGGTGAAGAAAATGGGAAAAAGGTATCTTAATAGCTAATAACTTCTTCATCTATTTTTCTCCCTCAACAGCCTTAAAGTGTTAGTTTTTTTCACAATAATAAAAATTATCACCCTTCTACGACCTTGCTCTTTGCTTGGCGAATGGAACATACGCGCAGCTGAAAGCAAGGTCGTAGAGGGGTCCACTCTGTTCTTTGGGATTCTCATGAAGTGCTTTTCCCAGGACTTCCTGCTACAGAACCATTGCCCTATAATGGGCCAGCACCAGATCAAGTGGCAAAAGTCGCCAACCCATCGCCATGACTTCACAGCGCAAAACTAGATAATCAATGGTCGGAGGCTCGCAGCTTCAAAGGGAAAACTTCCTCCACATAGGATTCACGTCGATCTGTCTCCCTGGATGCTCTTCGTTAATTTTGATATTTTTTTTCTTTCGTTCTGTTGGGGATCGTTCTTGAACGAACTTTCCCCCCTCTTTCCTCTTCCATCAAATCTCTTTCCGAGTTCAAGCTTTCTGCAGCTATCAACATTCTTTACATCAGTGTCAAGTGCAAAGATCATCTTTCATAATGTTGTGGAGGACCCATCTCGTAGAGAATGAAACAAAGTCTTGTGACAGCGAGAGATGCTTTTATTCCTCGGCCGGCCTGTCTTCTTCTTTCTCTTTTCGTGTTGTTTCGCTTTTGTTTTTGCTGGCGAAGTCACAGAAAGAGCAAAGCTTTCCCTGGCTGGGTTGTGACCCTCGCAAAATTTACTACTTCTGCATCCGTGAATTGAAAATGTTACCAAGGTCTGGGGTACAGTAATCTCTCCGATTTGAAACGTAAATATAAAAAGCATTATAAATTCCAGCATGTCTTCTATTGTACTGTCAAGACTTAGATTTTTCCCTTTTTATTTTATTTCTTCAGCCGAGTAGGGCTTTACCGCTTGATTTTTCAAATTACTTCATTCCCTGCTTTGATGTTTAACGTGGGTCTTTATTTTTAAAATTTGAATAACTTTGCATCAAAGTTTTTAAATCGGATCCCGTCAGATACTTTGTAAATGTTATTTTATTATTTAGAGTATATTAGTTATCTTCAAGTTATAGCCTTTTTTATAGTGTCAAATAGTATTTACTATCTCTATAGCTTGCAATTCCAAAATTTGCTTTTTTTTTGTGCAGTTCCACTTGTTTGCAAGTCGTCTTTCGTAATCTATGATCTTGCACACTTCCGAAACTAGATTACTGCAAGAAACCCAGCTACAGGAAGGCGGTTGGCGCATCAAATATAAGTACTAAGATATGAAATATGACGACGTAAATGTATAAGCATGGCATTACTAGAAAAAGAATTTACAGTATTGTTATGTGAAACGTGTTTCTTTCACGAGCCAAGCATTAATGTACTTGAATTTCCATAGCCGTTTCATACCGTTTAATGTCACAGAATTGTTGCATTTTCAGTCAAAACTCTCATTTATGTCTTTTTGAATTTTCATTCTTTGAAACGATAATTATTTTTCATTTTGCATATCAACAGTATCTGCAAATTTTAAATTTATAACTTTTCACGTTCTGTCTATTTACTAGAAATAGGCATAAAACATTTCAGAATTTTGTTTTTTTTTATTGGGTTCAAAATGAAATACCAAATTAAATCCCACTTTAAATAACATTTACTTTAAAAGGAAATTTTATTTTTCTATTAACTGAATCGAAAATACGTTATAACTTTTTTGTGTTAGATTCCTTGAATTAGATTCGTACGTGAATTTTTGTGTTAGATCAACAGAATCGAACACTTCCTTTGCAAACAGAGCACACAGCATGCCTCAAAGCTGCAGCAAACACGAATTACGTGGATTCTTAAGAACGTTTTTGGTTCTAAAAAATCTGAATCTCGTCTGGTCACGATCCAACCAGTCAGGGGATAATTTTCATTTTTGGCATGAGATTACTTTCATTCCGTGGTTAAATGCGAGAAAGACGCTTAAATGGAAGAAAATCTCTATTATACAATGCAACTTGGAATTTATGGTTAAAGCTTAATCTTAAAGCAGAGAATAAAAAACGATCTTCCTTTTATGTTATCATATCTTCTTCATTCCACTTCCTTATGTTGCTGGAAGACTACAGTGAATATAATTCTCCAATATTGTCTGCTACAGACAAGGCTACAATGATGGGAATATGAGCTGTTATGGAATTTTCTCACCACGACACCTTTGTTGTGCTTGTTTTTCGGGTTAACTCCGTGCGGACTAAAAAGAACAAAAATGTTTTTTGTCCACTTCCGTGTGTGATTACTTCTGTTCTTCTGCCAAATTGCTCAGAACTGTGATGGAAATGAAATAATAACAGTTAACATAATAGAAAATTTGACATGCGCATTCTTTGTGTTCATGTTTTATGTTCATGTTTTTATAAGATGCAGCACAGAGATTAATAGAGTTCCGGATAACAAAATTTTTTATTATTCTATTTTCGTTTAGGCAAGTTTAATATTAAAAAAGGGAAGACAATTTTATTTCAGAATTCAGAGATTTAAAAAAGTTGAAAGAAGAATAAGAATTTTCTACTTTTAGAAGAGTTTTTGAAGAATTACATTTGGCGCACATTAGCTCTATTAATCAGAATCGACTGTATTTATATTTCATACTAAACCACAACTTTCACACAATAATTGCAGAATTGTGCTTCCAATGTCGGAGAATTGCTAAGAAAACCAGTGGGAGTGCTCTCCCCTCGACTTTCTCGTATATTTCCACTCAATGGGGTGTTTCGTGTTTAACTTCGTCGCATAGTCAGTGGCGGTTTTTCGCACAGGTGCTAGAGGTGGAGGATTGTGTATCTATCGTGCCTTGAGAGTCAAATGGATTCATTTTGACGTAAGAAATGCAAAGCCGCCAACGATTTTACGATATTGAGTAGAGGTAGGGGCCCAAAACAATTTTGCTCCTGTGACTTCATATTATGGAAATCTGCCACTGCGCAAAGTGATGAAAAACAAATATACGTTTTGGAACAGTACCTGTTCCCGTTGGTGAGTTGGGTCAAAAATTGGACATTGAGCTACAATTTTGGAGTAAAGATTTAGTCATTTAGCGTGCTGCGTTTTTCACTTGTCGCATTGCGTTTCATTCGCATTCATTCCTTTTTTCAATTGCATACGCACGACAAATCTGCGCATAATTACCCAGATAATGGACCGAGTCCAAAATTTCGTAGCAATTCTTTTGATAAAACCGTATGCCACATTTCATCCGTCTAGCGTTTTTGAGTCTTCTTATTCACATGCACACGGACAAACGTACAAACAGGCTTCCCGCTAATGGATTACGTCCAAAATTTTCTGCAAATCTACATTTTTGTTTCGAAGTCCACATTCCGAATTTCGCTAATCTTTCCCATTCCACTGTTAATTTATCGTGCTCACAAACCGATAGATATTATTTTTAATGTTGTTTTATCGAATTCAGGGAGATAAAAAAAATGTGGAGATACAAGAAAATTTCGGCATCGAAATTTCTTTTGACAATTACAATAATTTTTCTGTGAATACTTCGTATGCGAGAAAGTAAAGGTGAAAACGGATACGGTAACGGTAACGAATAAAAAAATACCTCTTTTTTTATAAAAAAAAAAAATACCTCTTTTTTATCCGTTTCGTAACGTAAATGACAAATTGTATAATGCAATAAGCTTTGAAGTTTAAAAACAGCAAATCAGTATCTTTTTTAGTTCTAAGTTGTTTGAATAAATTTTAACCTTTTTTTCATTATTAGAAAAGAAAACTTAAATAATTTTTCTTATCTACAGCCACATCTTAATCTTTAATCGCAACATTAATGAAAATTTTCAAACAGAGACTGCCAATCTTTTTCTTACTTTCAATGCATAGTTCTGAAATATTATTCAACTTGCGGATGACCAAAGAGACTGAGAATTTTGAAATACAAAAGCGGATTCTCACCCAAGTATCTTTTGTTGAGAGACCTCTTCTGGTTTAATCCTTTTTAGTTCTTTTCAGATGAGTGGGGAACCGACGTTTTCCTTCTTTATGTCTGGGATATTTTGGGAATTCTTTTTACTGTGACCGCGCTGGGAGCAGGTGAGATATATGGAAGTGGATGCGGGTGACGGTTACGATTAAAGCACGAAAATTATATATTTATTGAAGCTCCTTTTCTAAAGTGAGAGTCACGGATGCTGTTTAAATTTCATTCTTTTTTTTTGTCTCTTATGAAAAATTGGTTAGTTTCAAAGAAAGAGGGTTGTTTTTTGATTGTGATAACATTATCTGGTCACGATTCAATTAGATATGGCGTTCCGAACTTGGAATAAGAATGGTACGAGTATTATGGCGTTATAGTATTAATTTATTTTTCAACGTAGTTTCCGTGGTTTTACAGAAAATAACAAGTATATTTGTTAAAGAAAGAAAAGTATAAAATTTATGGCAATGGACTATCCATAGGTCCATTGATAAAGATAATTTGTAGTGTATTGTAGTTTGTAAGACTAATAAGTAAGCAATCAGTCTCTTGGGTTTAATTTATAGTATCTAGAGCGTTTGTTCTTCTTTAAACCATTTTTTAACGATTATATAAGTTGTTACCATTCATTTTAAACACTTTTGTTTAAAATGATTGTTTTGTTTGTAAGGACGGAATTTTGTAATATATTTTTCATTCGTTTCATGATGTTCTAGAATTCTGAATTTTTACTGTTTAATAATATTTATAATATCCATAATATTTATAATAATGAATTACGAAATATTTGAAAAACTAAAAAGTAAAATATAAAAAAGTTTTTTGAAAAACAAGCTTTTATTAGGGTATTAAAAAGTAAAACATAATTTTTTCCATAAAAAATCTAGATTTAGAAACAAAAATCTGCAACCGAGAACCGTCTCAGCCAAAGTTTTGCTGAATACTTTATCTGCGTAAGTGTCCGTGGAGATAAGTAAAGTCATCCAATACTTATTTTTAAGGTTCCCATAAATTCTGCGAATCCTCATTTTCAAGATTTCTCAAATACTTTTCAATAATTTAGCTCTACGAGTTTTTTAATTTTAATTTAATTTTAGTGGTACTGATCTTTTGCAAGAGTAATTACGAATTGAATCGTTATGCCATTTGTACATTATTCATATCAAAAAGATATTTTTTTCTGTATAATGCTTTTCTGCATACTGTTAAAAATTTTCTTTTGTGTTTTCGTTCGTTATTTTTTATTTGTTTAATTGAAAAACTGTCGATTTTTGTTCGTTGTATACAAGGGAAAAGCATTTCTACGTTCCAAAAGTCCACGTTTTAGACCTCCGTGAGTCCGAGAAAACCATTTTTGGAATTATGTCAGTTTATCTCGGAACTCCATAATTAAAAAAACTCAATAAGTTAGATTAATGTAATTTGGCACATGGTTCTAGCATTAAAATTGTGGAACTTGAGCAGATTTTTGACCAAATTCGTCCAAGGGCTGACTATCTGTCTGTCTATCTATTCGCGTGTATGTGAACGCGATAACAAAAAAGCACAATAAGCTAGAGGGATGAATTTCATTATGGCATTTTTACATCAACGTTATAGATATGTGTCAGATTTCGCATCAGATCTGTCCGCGTGTATGCGAACATGATAACTCTAAACTCGGCGAGGCAGACAAATAAAATTTAGTATGTGGTCAGGACACCAAAGTTAATGATTTATTAAATTTTGGACCAGATCTTTCAACGGAAAGAGATACTATTCAAAAATGAAAACTCAGTTATTTCAATATACGAAAAATCTCTATATATAAAGCGCTAACGTACGTGACACAGAAAAGAGGTTCAATTGTCTTTTGCCGATGGCAACGATCTGTTTGTTTACGAAACGAAACCGGTAGCCATGTTAGGCATAATTCCATAAGTTTGGCCTGTTACTATATTCGATCTGGTGTAAAACAACACTTTCTCGAAAAAAACGAGTTTAAGATGTAGAGTTCGCAATATTTCTTACAATATAATGAAACTTTGGATAAATTATTCTAAAGAGATCAGTTAGAAATGAAGCAGATGTGCTTAGATGATCCACAGAACTTTCAGATCAACATCAAAATAGTTTAAGGCAGCGAAGAGGAAATCGTGTTAAATTCACAAATTGAGGCGAACATCATGAAGCTTATTATTGTCAACATTGTATATTGGGCACTTTTCCGTTAAACACATACCACTTGGCATCTTTTTTGTTTTGGTGAAATTTCTTACAGCGCTAAATAGCTACCTTGGTTCAACTTCTTTTTGACGATAGTTGACGCGGGCCGTATTTTTGGCGAGCTAAAGCGGCAGGAGCCAGAATGCGCCAAGTTGGCCGAAAATGCATGGTGTGCATATAATGGAGCGCAGATGCTCTGCGCGGGATCAGCTAGTTTAAATAAAACGTGGTAAATTGTGGAAGTGTACGAGAAGGTTGAGGGAAGAACACTCTCGCGGGTAAATTGTGAACATTTTTCGAAACTTTAAAAAAGTTAAAAAGCATTCTGTAAAGTTCTTTCTCGAATTTTCAACTAGAGAGAAAATTCATAATTTATTTTACTTATTTAACTACAAGAACTTTCCTGTCGGTCATTTTCAAGCTATGTTTCTTATTTTTAAAATTTGAATGTAATTCTTAACGAATATAATGATATTGTCTGTGAGTAATCCTGACATTTAAAAAAATTTACGAAAATTATGTTTTTTTTATTTTTGTATTAGTAAAAGCGAAGAAAAAGTCTATAAATAAGGCATTTTATTTATGGGAAATTAAAACAATACAATTTTTACTCTTAATATGAATAATTATTTATTATTAATAATAATTATTATTTATTTTCACAATTATTTATTTAAGCGTTTTCTAACCCAAAAGTAAAGCAAGAACAGTCATGCTGAGCGAATTTATAATAACTTGAATAAATTCTATTGTGTGAATTTTTAAAATTGTTGACAATATTCTTTACAATAGAAGGAATATTTTATCTTTTTTCGCACCTGATCATAAGTCATTTACGTGACGAAGAATTTAAAGGCTTTTTTTCTCGCATTCGGTAATTTTCTAGTCGAAACTATAAAGACTGTCAAAAACATCTTTTCGAAGGAATGGTTGCAAAATTCATATATTCGATTTTCGATCTATTTTTAAAACCTTATAGAAATTTCAACTTTCTGTCAGATCCAGGTTTGTGGTTTTCAAAAAGTTTTAAAATAAACGTTAGAAGCCCACAGTTGCGAATGTCTGGTTGCTCCTCATTTTTTAAAGTTATTCAATCACGTAATTAATCATTGATATTTTCATCGCTCATTCATTGTTCTACGATGTTCCTATTGTGTATTGTAGAAACTTCAGTTCTTTGTTATTTCGAATCTCAAAACTTTATGAATATTCCGCCATTTTATTATATCTCTTATACTAATTTTGGGCTATTGTTAAAATGGTATTTGTTCATTTTTCAATCAAAAGTTTTCTTTTTAAGTTCTTTATTTTTCAATGCTATATTGCGATGAAAAATATATTATATACAGTTCTGAATTTCTATAATACTTTCCGAATACTAACAGCTGTTATTCTTTATACGAAAATAATTTCGATGTAAATTTGCTGTAGGATATAACGTAGCCAATAAAATTAGTCATTTTTCAAAACCTACTTATTACTTTTGATTGAATAAAATTACTTTTTTACGGAAAGTTTGTGAAGAATTTCAGTTAAGTTTTGTAACTATAGAATAGAATCTAAAAAATAATAAGAAAAAAAATTTTAAAAATATCAAATAAAATACAGTATACTGCGATCTTATTATGTTTCCAATTTGACATCATATTTGAACTTCAGTCTGTGTCTTGGATACATCCACATACATTGTCTTCGTGGATTCATAAGCAATTGTAAAAACATTTATTGAAGGTTCATTATTAATTTACATGAATGTTTATACAGATGAAATCAACTCATTGATACTATTGGTTTTTGTATTTCCGTTAATATCTTTTATTATAAGAAGTTAATGGCAAATATATCGTCAGTACAATGCAAACAATCGAATGCATAAAATTTTTTTGGTACTTAGTCATAGAACATCAATAGCAAACTATGCGTTTTCGACACATGACAGTTGCTATTTCCTTAGTTTATGAAGGAAATCTAGGTTCAATTCATCGCTACAGTATGCATCTGTTTTGAAGAAACCCTTATAGAGCGGCACTGAAAAACGTGATTTTCACATTCAATCGTTTACTTTTATATCGACGATATAAATGTTTTTTTTAGTTTTTTAAATGATATAATAAAGTAGTAACTATTGTAGTTACCATGAAATCCAGGCAATAGATTATAGATTGGTTTAATTAAGCTTTAGTTATATTAATATCTAGTTATATTAGGTCTCTTTTGGAACTAACTTCATAATTTTTAACCACGGTCAGAATACGAGGACGACACCTGGGCCATACACCCCCTCTCCATACTTCCACATCCTACCAACGAGAGGAAAATTGACGCACGACGGATTTAATATGCACTAATTGCCCATACTTGCAGTTTTTTAACCGAAGCGGTTCTTGATCTAATGACCCTAAGGTCCCGAAGTCGAGATCAGGTAAGATGGCTACCAAGGGATTGATAGCAGAGTCCCAGCTGTCTTATCTGCATATCGTCACAGAAAGTGCAAAAGGTCTTATATCAAAAATTCCATTTAATTGAAATCCACTGGTCGGTATCTTTTCATATCACCAACGGATACCAAGTCGCTAATGCCAAAAAAAGCAAGATGGTTGCTAAGGTATAAAGAGGGTAAATAGTGGAAATACAACGAAAGAAGCTTTCGAAAGAAGATTTGTTTAAACTGTAAGCAGCTTATCTTTAGTTATGACCGCTATCTTGCTTTTTGGCATAGGCGACTTGGAACCCGTTGGCGATTAGAAGGTGCACTGCCTAGTGGATTTCAACCAAATTCAACTTTTCTATATAAGCCCTTTGCACTTTCAGTGACAATATCCGGAATCCTCTAAATCGTAAAATTTGAACTAACGTCAATTCCCCACTGATCCTGATCCTACTACGGTCAGGGGACATCTAGTAGAGATGATCTAGCTTGGAGAGGGTAGCGCATAAGCGGTATGTGTGCGTTCAATCTGCCACAAACCACAAAATTGCGATATGTTATAATGGCAATGCAATGACTTTACTAAGTGCCCCTAATATCTCCAAATCCACATCAAAACAAAAAAAGTTTTCATTCAAATGATTTGAAAGTAACGCAAGTAACATAAATTTATAACTTAACCTTGAATATTATTTAAATTATTGTTAATTATTTAAATCTTTGGTTCACTTAAAGTTGAGTAATCACTGTATATAATTACAAATTTATTTATACTACAAAATATAAATTTCAACTTAACAACTACGAAGTTGAAGTAAAATATAACGTGATTATAGAAAAAAAAATTTAAAGTAAAGCAGTTGCGACTATTAAAAACGTATTAACATTAGAACTGGTTACCGATACTACTATGAATGAAATAAGGGGGTAACACCAACACAAATAACTGTTACAAAAGTAATAGGCTTTATAATCAAAGATTTTATAAATCAGACTACACAATTATTTATTTTATTTCAGAATACATTTCAATAGGATGAATACAGGAAAATACTTTGTATTGACAAAATAATTTGTTTAAACTTGCGTGCATTCTTAAAATAACCTAATTAACATTTTTTGAAAGACAAGGTAAAAGTCATCAGAATTCATTAAATGATGAATAATATGTTTTGGATACTGCTTTTCTTTCTTTGTGTAATTGTATTGATTATATTTAAGATTCTGAACATAATCTAAAGTAAAATTGTTTTTCTGATTACAAATTCACAATGTTTATACTTCGAAAACATTGTCTAGGGATTACAGTTTTGATAGTTGAAATTGTTGCTAAATTGCTTAGTAAAAATTGTTGCTTGGTTGCTTTGTTTCTGTTGAAATAACTTACAGACCATGGTGAGAACAATTATTTGAATAACCAAATATCATTTCATGGTTTTTTTAAAAAAAGATGTATAATGGTTATTTCATCATTGTTTAAGCAATCATCATTCTTCTGATGTAAATTATTTGTAAATAAAAATATTTTTTCTTGAGTTTTCTATCGAATTTATAACTATTTCTTTATCTTTAAAATAAAAAAAATGATTAATGCACGGGTCATCTACCGAGTTTAATGAGGGAAAAATATGTTATGAATCCAAAAGAGTTTATAAGAAAAATATTTTTAAAAAATAGACAGAACAACTGTTATAAAAAGGACTTTTTTCAGTCGAAGAAAGCATCTGTTTTAACTTCAAGTTTATGTTTAATTTTGTACTTCAAGCTACAGCTAACTTTTATAATGACACGAATACGTACGTGTTTATGATCAATTGTTTAGGCTGACTGAAGTCTGTTATTGCAAATATTGAATTAATTTAAGCAAATTAATTGGAGACAACGGGGTTCAGTGATTATAAACTTTCAAGGTAAATGATTTTTGCAACAATAAACTTTCAGCTATTGTTATTTGAGATAAAATTTCTGTTTTGTCAACACAAAAGGTTATTTTTCATTGTAAGTAATAAAATTTAACATCGAAGACTTTGAAACTATTATTGTAATGCTGTTACTAAAATTAGAACAATATATGTATAGTTCAATGGCTAATTCTTGAATGGGGATTAATATTGATGAAAATGAAAATAGAACTAAGATGTAAAAAGTTAGCATATTTTTCAGAATTATGTAAATTTATAATCCTGATTATCTAACAGTTCAGATTCGATATTTTAAGTTATTTTTTCACTTAAAATTTACATAATGATTAATAAATATAAATAAAATTTTAAAAAATATAATTTTTTGGAACACTCTAAAAATATACTAGTACTTTCAGCAACCCTAGTTTCTTTTTTTTCTATAACGCGTTCTGGATAGCCATACTTTAATTCTAATCAACAATTCATTTGAAAGTCTTTTAGTGTTGAAAATAAAAAAAAATAATAAATAAATAAATAAAATAATTTGGTAATATTATTGTCCTTATATTTTGTAGTTGTTTATAAAGAATAAAGTTTCTGGGAAGAGTATTAGGAATCCATTAATATTTCCATTCCATTCTTATAAATTCATATGTAATTTTAACGATCAATGAATTCAAGTAAATGTTGATGTTTGGATTTCCGTTCATTCTATCTTCTCCATCGAGCTTTTAACTGAAAATGTATAAACCTTCCTTTTATATTATTGGTAGAAATAGCTTTCTAATAATTTGTATAAATTTCATTTGATGATTCTTTACTTAAAAAAAAAACCCAAGAATTCATCAACTTAATGGAGTTGAAGTTTCGACGCTTGTTACCCTAAACAGAATTTGTTCATTCATTTTCTTTTGACCATAGGCCTTGTATAATTTTAAGAAACAACCTTTCTGTCGATTCCAATCTTTCACCTCTGCGGGTGAATCTTACTTCTTCTCGCTTCATATATGACCTGATTGGTTTTTGACTACTTTTTAAACAAGATATAAATAATTGCCATTGTTTCTAATTTATATTATCAAAAGTCAACACAGAGATCCAAAAGTGTCTCAGAATCTACTTCGCTTATAGAGTGATTTAGAGCGCATGGTCAAAATTTTAAAGGGGTGGTCGAGTACCTACGCCATAAACACTTTTTGTATTGGAACGAATAGGTTATCGAAATTTAAGGCTGGATTTTCACGACCGCTCCACGCCCAAACTGGTCGTCAGTGGGAAAACCGATCACAACTGGAGTGGAAGGTTGGATATCCATCGCTCCATTTGGACTCCCAGGCCATAAATCAACACCCGACGGAGTAGGTACGTTTGTGTGTGTGGTGGGGAGACATGGGGTGCGTGGTTCCCCGAGGACATCGGAGAAGGCGGGGGTCGGAGTAATTGATAGTGAATGGATTTGCGTTCCTTGGAGCGGTAAAAGAATACTTTTTTGTGTCAGATTATATGGGAACGTACAAACACAAGAAACAGATATGAACGAAAGCATAAATTGGTTACTTATAGCATCGGCGACGCTTCTATAGAACAATCTTTTTCCCATTGGGGATCTTCAGCATTTTTTTAAAAAAGTTTTTAAATCGATTTAAATGCTTCGAAACGAACAATAAAAATTTAAAAAAAATTCTAGACAGTTTTTATTTTTAAATTTGCAGTCAAAGTTCGCCTCTCAGAATTCGCGGGAAAAACGATCCTTTTTGGTGCGAAGCGGGTCTGACGTCACAGATGCCTGACAGGGGAGACACACGCTTCCTTCCCGTTCGCTCTGTATAGAGATTCTCTTATTTTCTATATTTTCCGACTATCGCATCAGATAAAATAATGTCGGCAAGCTACAAGTATTATATTGTTCCTAAATGTAGTAATACAACTGTAACGGGACCCGATAAATTATTTATCAATGTGCCAAAATATTATGTTATTCTCAAAAAGTGGTGTAAAGCGATGAAGAGAGGTCCGAATCTTAACCCGGAATTATCAGCAAGCAGCGTTCGTCATGTCTGTGCAGATAATTTTGATGTGAGTTATTAATCTATATTACATCTATTAAAATTGTATATCATGAAGCACAGTAAATTCAGAATTCGATATCTTTTTTGTTTTTAAAAGAAGTATAAGGTGAGGTTAGCAGCCAAAAAAAGATATTTTAAAGCAAATAATTAAATTTAATTAGTTTTTTCCCATTTCATTACATGGAATTTATTTTTTTATCCTTTGAGGGGCCATTGGCCCTCAAGGGGTAAAAATATAGAAGATCCCACCTTTTTTAAGAGTCTTAAAAAAAAAACTTGCTCTTGTTATTTTATTGCATAAATTTTTTCAATGGATATTCGAATGCTGCTTATATTTTTTAAAAAAATTATAGTACTATTGAAAATTAATAATAATATCTTAAAAATTAATTTAAACTCACGACTTTTTTGATAATGAAATTCGTTTTTATTTGTAGTTCAACAAAATAACTCGCAGAATTAATTTTTGATGCAAAATAAATTCTTTATATTCAATGAATGTATTAAAATCAAAATTAGCCTTCAAAAAGTTAGTTTGCTCCTGAATTATTATAGTTGAGAAAAGGTAGGATAAATTTATCTCATTGTGCATCTCGAGTTTGTAGATGACAGCACTTAAATTCCTAGATCAGTCGCATTTGGTCTGGTTTGAATATTATT
This sequence comes from Araneus ventricosus, assembly GCA_013235015.1. Lineage (NCBI taxonomy): Eukaryota > Metazoa > Arthropoda > Arachnida > Araneae > Araneidae > Araneus > Araneus ventricosus. Next base: position 755,216 of record BGPR01000169.1, on the reverse strand, counting down.
ATAAATTTATATAATTTTTTTTATATAATTCAAAAATTAACTAACATAATGAAAAAAGCTTACTTTGCAGTAAAAAAGGCTTACTACTTACAGATACTTTGTTCGTATCTTTTCTTTTCTTCTTTTTTTTGCAATTTACGAAAGTTGTTACAGTTTTATTATTTGTAATTTTTTAGTGTATTTCTTTATATAAGTTATTTTTTACCAGATTTTATATTAATTAGCATAAACTAGTATTTTAAAATTAATATTTGTACAAAAGAAATAATTTATATAGTAAAATAAAGCGTAGTAAAATAAAACTATATAAAATAAAATTAATTTTTCAAAGGCTTAGGTGTGTTATTAAAAAAATGCCGTATCTGAAGTTATTTTGTACGGGACTTCTGAAATAAATATATTCCTGTTCATTTTTTCTATAGGCATACGAAATTTAATACATCATGCAAAATCAGGTTCTTATCTTTTCGTTCTTTCTTATCCTACAGATATCGCGGCGTCTTCTCGGAGTGTCCTAGGGCCCCTCTTCAGCTATTGTTGCTTGATGGTTTCGAAAACTTATCCGTTTTTCCTAAGGCGAAGCGTATTCTGTACAGTGTAGAGCTTTGTTCCGGTTACTGAATGCATTCAAGGGAAGGTCAAAACAATTTTTCTTATGAGATAATTATTATACAAAACCAATATCCATTGTGAAATTCAAGTAGAAAAGCCAAAAACTTCCCTTTTAAAATGTTAGTTGGTACAAACGCCTTGATTCAAAGCAGGGTATAAAAGTAGCGAAAGAGAAGTATGCGAAGGAAGGTAACTTTGACGTCAAAATCTACTCGGCCAATGAGAGTGCGTTTCGGATTGCATCCTGATTCCTGCTATTTCAGTGCATCTTTCGCTCTCAATATTTAAATAAATAAATTTTTATGTAAAATTTCGCTTGCATATTTGAAATTAGAATGATTTTTTTCTACAAATACGGATGGCTTTCACGTGTTTTTAAAAAAATGCTGAAGTTCCTCATTACTCAAAACTGCACCCAGCAAAGTAATACAGTGAAACCTGTGTATAACGATACTGTATATAGCGATAAACCTGCCTATAACGATATCTTCTTTTGTGCCGTCGGAATTCCTATTTACTTAATGCATTTTTAATCTGCCTACAAAGATAATCGCTTTTTAGATTAACCTGTCTATAACGATAATTTTACCTCTTTAGATAGTTGGTACAGTACAATCCAGATTCTTTTTTCTTGGAAAACGACACTATATAGTCAAGAATGTAAGATAACACGAAAATCGGAGGGGGCGGGCTAAACACCGGTACTTATTGTTGCAGGGGGGGGGGGGGGCTAGGGTTTGGAATATACAAAGATGTTTGTTGCCTCTGAATTCTGATGGGTAATAAAAAGCGATCAAAACTTGTTCATTCGCTTTTTAGTACTTCGGCATAACCATTTGATGTATTAACACAGAGGTTCCCAACCTGTGGTACTCGTAAGCCTGGGGGTACGCGAAATCAAAGTTGTTAATGGTGGAAACAGGAAAGCATAAGAGCTTTAAAAAAGGTGAGAGAATTTTGTTTCTCCCAGTGAATACTTGCTATTTAATAATTATACCCCTTGATTAGTTGTTTATTAAGAAGTGTAATTTTTAGCTATTCTCATAAGTTAAAACAAAATAATTACAACACTGGTTTCATTTGCTTTGGCGTTGAACTAATACTATTGAAAAAATGCAATAAAGTGTAAAAACAAAAATAATTTCTGTAAATGTCATTAATTCGAGTCATTTCACTTTTAGGGGCCGTCCATAAATGATGTCACACTTTTTTTCAATATTTTTAACCCCCTCCCCCCCTTTGTCACAAAGTGTCACACTTCACCATACCCCCTCCCCCCCCCCTTGTCACATGTCACGCCATATTACATAAACATATACTTGCAGTTCAGAAACAAAGCACTACGTTATAGATCATAATTCCAATTTTATTTTTAAACTTTATGTGTTTTACTGACATTTGTGAGCATAATAATAATGATTATATGTGTACTTATTTTGTATGAAATAAGATTAAGGTTTACAACAAAAAAACCTAATTAATATACAATTGTAATAAAATATTAATATAAAAGAGCAATTGAAAACAGTAGTATTTTGGAATTTGATATAAATTTTATCTTTACTTTATGAACACAAAATTATACAGATTGAATTTTTAAAAAAAGCCTCAATAAGATCAACCTGTTTGTGCCACTGCGAGTTCTACCATTCACCCAGGTGGGGTGACGCATCTTTTGTTGGACATTTCAAGGGTGTGACAGGGGGAGGTTTTCTTCTAATGGTGAAGAATTTCTGCTGCTACTATATTCTCAGAACCTAACTGAATGCCTTTTTCGAAAAGAAAGGAATATAAGTGGAAAAAAAACACATGAAAGTTGTTTTAGCCCCGATTAAAAAAAATACCCTCAAATTCTGGTAATTTCAAAATAACTTAAAAATTTAATCTGCTGTTTTTAAATGTTTTTATTTTAACCAAAATATGTGATGTCACACTTCTTGTTGCCCCCTCCCTCCCCCTTGTCACAAACTGTCACAATTTCACGAACCCTCCCCCCCCCTCCAAGCGTGACATCATTTATGGACGGCCCCTTAACTAACCTTAACCATTATTGAAAAAAACTTCTTTGCATAGACGGATGTTTGTGTGTATGGGGGGGGGAAGTTGGATATGATAGTAGGGGTACGTGAAAACAAAGAGAATAATCAAGGGGTACGCGAAGGAAAAAAGTTTGGGAACCCCTGTGTTAACACCTTGAATCTAGGATGGTGCGTCGTAAAACATTGGAATTTGAAGAAAAGCTACAAATAATTTTAGAAATCGATCGAATCGAAAGCGCGTTGATTCTGCTAAAAAAATACTGTATTTTTCCTGTACTGATGTTTACAGCCACTTTTTTTTAGGAAAAAAACAAACAAACATTGAAGATGCTGAGGAAAAAAAGCAAAAGTTAAAATAATTAATATTAAATTTTGTATCGGTATATAAAATTCTATAATTTATATGTTTGAAAAATACAATTTTATATCAGCAATAATCTATAATAAAAGTTAAAAAGTGAAATAAAATGTGTTTGTATATTAATGCATGCACACGCACATAAATATTGAATCCGGAAATCCTCAAACTGTCTATAACGATAACCTGTCTATAACAATATATTTGCTAGGTCCCTAAAATATCGTTATAGACAGGTTTTACAGTTATATAACTTGGAAGAGTTGATGGAGTGGTTACTTTTTTGGGCGGACTCTGTTGAAGGCTCCGTCGCGAGAAATACCTTGCATTTTCGAAACTGTACGCCAATCGTTTCTACCAAATATGTGCAACTGTTGATGGACGCAGTTTAAAGCTATGATTGTGAAAATTGCTGTAAAAAAAGAAAGAAAAAACACTTGACACTTTTACTAAACAATTTTTGTTTAATTTCTTATCTTCTGTTTGTGCTTCCATGGATCACTTGCGGTCATGAACTCCTCTACAAAAAGTATTTCTTTTACAAAACACATTTATTGTTCTCTACGATACTCTTAAAATTTTGCCCGTTAATTCTGAATCACTCTGTACATTTCACAAATCATTTACCCTCTTACTGGAATATTGGTCATTATGACCGCTGAAATGCATGTTAAGTAAACGGGTATTCGAAGGATGTTCCAGTTCGAGAGTTAACTTAGACTATAGAACCATAAAGCTGCTAATTTCTAAACCAGACATTCAACACTTATCTTTATCTTTATTCGTCTTTTGGTGGTTGCAACGACAAGCATTCTAATAAGACAAAGAAATTTCGAAACACATTTATTGCATTTTTCAAGTGATACTGATTCCAGGCAATCGCAAACGGGTAGATAGATTTCGTTAATATTTAGTAAATATATAAACAGTCACAACTAGATTTAAAAAGAAACTATTATTATATACTTAGTGTTCACGGATTCTTGCAACGAAGATAGAGGGATGACAGAGCACAGTAAAAAGAAAAATATTTGATATAGAACATATGATCAAATTCCATCAAAGAGTCAGAAACATATGAAAAGAAAGTCAGTGTCTGAAACGACTTTGCATAAAATAGTTCTAAAACGAAAGTGAAAGATTCTAATAGCATCCATCCGCCATATGATGTGAGTGGGTGCATCCAAAATCAGCAGGATGACATCATGTTAATTTGTATAATCTGACGAGGAATGACGCAGTACATACAAGAAATTTGTGGATATGTCTGGGCCAATGGAATGGATTGCCCTCCATCCTTCCTGGGCCTGGACTCTCTAGATTTCTCCATCAACGACAAATGAAGCATTAGTGTAAAAGACATTTGTAGATTCACAGTCTTTTTTTCTTCTTCTTTAATATGTGATTTAATGTTGATTTTCTTAATATTAGGATCAGCATGGACAAGTAGCATTTTGTGTGGATTGCTATTGTATGTTTTATAGCATATATTTTTCTCTTTCCTGCATACTATCTCTCCTTTTTTTGTTGCAATACTTCACGCTCACGTTGTTAATAAATAATTGGAGAGGGGGCGGGGGTTGTGTACTCGTGGAGGTTTTAAATTTATGGTTTTAAAAATACTAATAGTGTGTATCATATTTCTTTATCAAATTTTGCCTTATGTAACAGCCGAAGAAAACTATTTGTGATCTACTGGAATTGTTAAAACTTTAAAAATGCCTCTAGATTAATTTAGAGATAGGATATGGATCTAAGTGTGGAAAAGATCTAAGATGTCGAAAATCTTTCAGAAAAACCAAGAATCACATGGACAAAAGTATAACTTCTTTTGAAGATGTGCTTTAGGTTAACATGTTTAATAGAAGTTACCATTTTGAAAGAGATTATGAAACCGTTGAATCGGACCAATTCTTTCTGACGAAAAGCGTGTATTTGCAAGTAATTACCATTTCAATGCGATTCACATACTTTCTATAGAACAGAGTCACTTAGGATGACCATTTTGGGTGGAGATAGCAAATCTATCAATCCGATGTCAACAAGATTACCTCACCGTACCCTTTTATCTGAACAGAATAGGGTTATATTTCCATTTCCATGCTGAATCACAGTCACAACCTGTAAAACCGTTCTAGGGAATGGCAAGTCATTGTTCATTTTTATGGATGTCAATCACATTTAGCAGTTATAAAAACGATGCTGCGTTAATCGGAATTTCGTGACCATGCTCTATAGGTGGGGAACCTTCACCCCCGTTGTTGATCATTGTGGAGTTCTCTTTCACACGTGTCGGTAACAAACAAAAACAGACCAATCTGTCATTGTTGGGGGTAAGATTACTTTTGAAATTGGAAAACTCATTCGTCTTGTTGCAAAATGCGGTTTGAATTAAATGCGCGTGATGTGATCACTATTAGGAACTTAAGAAGTTACTGTTATTGCAATCTCACCCATTCTTGTCTGCTTTTCAACTCAGCTGATTTTAAAAGAGTGTAGTAAATTGGTGGTTGATTCTGAATGTTAAAAGCATGAAATGAGTTCAGTAGAAGGATTCGTTTAGGCATTGCACAGATTCGTAGGTTTCAAATTATCGAGCTTCTGATTCGGTACTCCACCAACTTTAAATGCAATCGTGTGTCAGCGGTATTATCGGAAGAGGCTATTTGCGAATCTAATTTAACTATGGAAAAGATCTTTCTAAACAAGTATTTTTTTTTAAATCTTGGAATGTTTTGTAAGCTGTTGTTGGAGGATTTACTTCAGTAGTCTGATTTTGTCCAGGTTTATTTGTGCCGCCAAAACTTCGAAACTAGTGAGTCTTTGATATATTTATATGTAACAACAATACAATTGGATTCGTTGAAGGAGCAACTTCTTTGAAGAAACACAGTAAGCTAATGGATACGGCCCTTGTTGCCTTGAACAGTAATTAACTGCTGAGCAAGACACCTAAATAGATATTTTGTTTCCGGCTATCCGGTTATGGTTAAGAATTAAGATTTAATAAGCAGTAAGAGTATATACATAACTTTTACTACGTGAAGTCTAGAGTCTCCTATCAATCCACTGCAATCTCCAGCCTAACAAAACCAATACATTTTTTTACAAGAAGTTCTGAAAATTTTGAAAACAAAATGTGTATGATATCTTTCAGCACATTTTGTTTTCGTATTGTAACTGTCTCTCTTATTATAATAATTTTTTTCATTGAAAAATTCATCCTTTTCTACTTTCGTATAGAAGGTTTATACGTCAAGTCACGTGAAACATTCTTTTGGAATGGCGTTCATCTGTAATCTCTCAATATCAAGATATATGGATGAAACAGCTGTGGTATGAATGAGGATGGTCCGAATGTTACAAACCATGTTAACTTGTGAACAAGATAACTAGAGTAATTTTGAATAGAATGAACTGGTGAATGGTATGTTATTGGGAGGGTAAAAATCTCGGCCGAGTTCGTAGATCGACCATTCAGCTGAAAGAGGATAGAAATGGGGAGGATTGAATTTAATTTTCCTATAACGATTGAAGATAGAAATATAATTCATATTAGACGAATTATCGCCTCATCTTAACAAACAACTTTTGTGTTTAAAGTTTTTCAATAACCGCAATTGCTTAGAAGTTGTGGGCTGCAAAGTGGTTTTCAACTTCTAACTTCGACTGCCTTTTGACCCTTGCATGCAACTTTGTATTCTCTTCCACCCTCTTTCACCCTCATAGCTCCAATCCTTATGAAATTAGAGGTGGAAATGGCGGAGGGGGAGAAAATGTTATTTTCCTGATAATTCCGGATTAAAGGTATCTAGCTTCACCTTCCGTCTCGCCAACCAATTTTTTTTTTCAGAAACAATCCTTCGATTAATTTCTGTTAGATTTAAAATTAAGATAGCAGCATATATAACATATTACAGCAGCATATATATGCGTGTCTCTGGACATGAAAAACGAAAACCGACATTTCATTTGATTAATCCCTTCAAAGGTCATTTAGTTGCAAAGCTGGTTATTATTTACATGCAGTTTATTGCGAACACGGGTACACTACACGCATTTGAAATTAGACATTTAAAACGTTCTGCATTAGTGTCTTTATAGCATTTGACTTTTATTCTATCAGTTACGATGAATTCTTTAGTTAAGTAATTATGGCTGTGACCTAAGTGCGTAGCCTCCCAGAGTTTCTTTCCCCTCATACTCTCGGGAAGTCTTGGCCAAAGTAGGAAATGCCTTAATAATAACATCTAATTGCATATCTTGTTCCAGTCAACCACAAACTTTGGATGGCAGATCAATAGTTCCGTTGATGACCTCAGAAACTATCCAGCTGTCTTGTTCCACTTCTGGCCCATCTGCAGGGTGTTAATACCTCGCGTTAAGTTGTATATAATGAGAAGTATCTGTCCGATCTCACACGATAAACCTATTGAAAGAACATAATTCATAGTTTGGCCAAACAAAATACCCCTATTCCATAGTTTTTTGAGGCGTCTGTAAGGAACAAAAAGTAAACTTTACAAAAGTTGTAGGAAAGTCCTGCTGTGATATCTATATGATTTTTTGTGGGTATTTTGGTAAGAGGAAATTTCTGTAAATCATAATGCGAAATCAATATAGTCTTAGCCGAACTTGGAAATGGCCAATACTTCTAGGAACATTTTGTTTAACTTAACTTAGTGTGGATATGAAACATCTGTGAAATCTGTGAATTACATCTTCTTGTGTGAAAAATGCATTAGATATAATGTTGCATCATTTCTTTAGGGTGGGTATTTCAGATCAGATTATGTATAATGACAAGACGTTATTTGCCAGCAAGAGAATTTACATTTTTTTTTATTTAACTTCCTCCATGTTGGTCGATTTCATGTTTTTCATAATGAAATTTTGTTTTTCTTGATGTGTTAAAGCTCTGGAGATTTGTACAAGTACTACGACAATACAATATTTCAATATTTTCAGAACTCACTTTTCAAATAATTGGTCAATTTTAATTAAATTTAAATTCCATGTGCGAGAAGCCATTTGTCAGTGAATCTGAAAAACATTGGCCGCAAAATTCCTTAATAATAATAATAATAATGAAAGTTCTCCAGAACTCTAAACATTTTTGTCATTATTTTTCTTTATTTTTTTGCTAGTGTTTCATAAATTTATTTTTGATTTTAAAAACTTAATTTGTTAATAAAAGCTGAATGATTCAGAATTTAAGAAAAAAATTTTGAATTTAGATTTATATTTAGCTAAGTTATTTTTGCATTTCACGATTAAATGGCTGTGGTTTTGAAAACTTGATACTGTAACATAGATTTCTCTTTGATTTATATCCTGAATTAGATTGCGCTTTTTTGGTCTTACTCTTTGTTGCATTCTTGTACTTGTGGTTTAAAAAAAAATTGGTGTAAAGAAATAAATGAGAAATAAAGCAGCATTTTTGCTGAAAGGCATAATGTTGATATCCCTTCTAAAAAGTACACGAAATCCCAAAATATGCTTTAAAAATATAAAAGGAGAAACGACCATTCAAAATTTTAGTATTTATTTATTTAGCTACCACAAAATTAATTACTAACCCTTTCAAAGTGTTTCACAAATCACTCATGTATTTCAGCATATTCCTTTTTACCGTAAGAAGAATACACAAATAATTGTTTTTAAGTCTTTCCAAACAAAAAACAACAGGACTAAAACCAGCAATTAAATTATTATTCACCCTTTTGAAGCCCAGTCAAGAGGTATTACATCACCGTTTTGCATTATCATTTTCGTCACGAAGTTTTCGACCCCCCACACCCCCCACAGTTCGGTCGGGCCTTTATCTTTTCCAGTGTGGTTGGAACAAAGCTCGACGGAACCAGAAGGGAGGGTGGTAAGGGGTCACATTCCAAAATAGGGAGACTGGAGGATCATCCTAGGGGTTAAGTGCATTGCCGGCAACATTGTTAAATATCGTCACGCGCAAGCATTGTTATGTGGGCGTTGCGACCCAAGGGTCAAGCCGACAGCATATTTCCCTATGCATTCGCGTATTTCATACGAAGGGAGGGAATGAGACATGATTTTGCGTTACTATTATTATTCCGGCACCCCAAGGCAAAGGGATGTGCGGTAATCCGCAGATTGCATGCTTTCTGGGAATGCTGCGAGGGTTTTGTTGCTATTCAAAGGCTACAAGCAATAGGATGAAAAACAATGCGTTTTGTCAGACGGCTGGCTTCTGGGAAGAAATTCAGCCCTCGGGGGAAATTGTGAATTGTAGAAACTGCAGAATTTAAATAGTTTCCATTGTTTGGTGGAGTAGATTCATCATTGGATTTGTGTTATTCGTCTTTTTTTTTTGAAGTATGTAACCGGATGCGGCCAACAAAAGGGCTGAATGTAACGAATTTCTTTTATTTCTAGTTTGCAACCTGGAGTTTAGTTGCTTTGTTTGGTTTTTCTTCGCATGAAGTTTCTTAGAAAAGTTTTCTTGTTTTCAATTTTTAAAAAAGGTAGCAGTCGTGTAGAATCAAGAGGCGAGACAGCGATGCGATTTTGTTTCTGTATTCAATAGATGGCGCCACAAGATCAATTTTTGTTGGAAAAAACTTTTTTTTGTCCAACCAGAACAATCTTTATTTGTCCAACCAGATCTATCTTATTTTATGATTATTTTCCTCACCTTGATTAGGTGCTAAGTTTTCATCACAATATTATAAGAACCGTCATTGCATCAAAAGTATTTAAATTTTCCATTTCTTTTCAAAATATGATTTTATTATATTACAATCCATTTTAATTGGGGTTGTTTTAAAAAATAAAATCTAGTAATAAAACTGCAAGTTCCCTCAAAATATTTATAGAACTGAAGAGCTTTTAACGAAAACGAAATAATGAAAGAAAGTGAGAGAAAAAATACTGCAATTAAAATTTACTTGCTGTCTTTACAATTCAGAGCTCATTTTTTTACAACTTTTCTCCTTTTATTGCATAATTTAGTTTAAGAAATATATAGTAAATCCTGATGGTGAAAATGTGAACTATTTTTTTCCCTTTACAAATCGACTCCTTATGATCTAAATAATAGGTATAAGAAATTTCGCTGTGTTTGTGCCAGAACTTTCTTCGTAATTGAGCTCTAAACACCTATGAACACTCTGTAGATCAGTTCTGCTCAAACTATTTTCATTTTCGACCCCCCTCACATTGTGTAAAATTTTTCCGCGACTGCCAAAGGGGCCACGTCTACGATTTTTTTAAAGAGAAGTCTTATATTTTTTATTGTCAAATAAATTTCTTTGAATTTAGCTACCCCGAAAAATCTTTTCGTGACCTTCAGAGTGGTCGCTGCCCACTGTCTGCGCACCACTGCATTAAAAGCGTTAAACTGGAAATGGTAAGAGAAAACCCACCTGCCGTTATTCATCAAAGATATTTTCTATTAGAATGAAATAAACCCCATTTCTTTTAGCAGTTCAAAAGACTTATTCTGGAATGTCACTGAGGCGATTTTGCTTACAAAACACTTTTTAAGGGTTGCATAGCTCGCAGAATCATGTCGAATTTCATTGAGGAAACCCTCAAAGAATTATGAAATGAAGTAAAGTTTCACAGCACATGATGACGTATTCTGGTGGTGTACCTGATTTTCCGTAGGTGGCTTGATTTGTAGCGTTGAAGTCACTTACCGACACTCCTGGCGGAGGATTAACTTGAACTTTTGGGTGAGGTTACTTTGACGGAGGTCTCAGCTGATGAAAGCTCTAAATCAAAGTTAACGACTCAGTGGTGAAATAATATGTCTAGGAAATTACACAGCTCGGAAACTAAAAAGAACCAGACTGATATTTTGTTTATTGCTATCAATCTAGGAAGTGTTGTATAATTGGAAACGGAGAGGTGTTATCATTCGGTAATTTATTTGTATAGCCGTGTTGCCTAGTAATGAATGTATTTGCTAATTTTCTTTGTTGTTGTTCAATATTCAATTGGAAAGAAGCTTTTGTATGGAATATAATAACGAAGTTTCTGAACTGAGCATAATGTGTAGAAAATCTCACTATGATTAGTTTCCCTATTTTTATTAATTTGTGCTTTGTTTCAACAAATTTTGCAAGCCTTTAAATTTAAATGCTTAATTTAAGAAACGGAAGCGTTCTTTGCAGATCGATTTATTTTTTACATTTGTCGTTATTGTGTTATATAGTATATTTGTTATAAAATAACATTTAAACACATTTTAGAAATAAATTAAATTAGTAATAAATGTCCGAACATCGAATGAAAGTTCTGAGATGAAATCTTATTCTTCTTACCGGAATCAATAATTATTGTCCATAACTTTCAATTTGAACCCAGAAATGTATGGAATATCTTTTCGGTTATATTAACTTGGCTATATTTCTTTTAATGTAATAATTTCTTCTCGGTTTTATTTCTTTTAATTCCATATGGAATTAATGGAATTGAGAAAATAACCGATAAACATTTTGTTGTAAAAGGGAAAAAATATATCATACATATGTGTACTAAATTCTTTTTATTCGCACATTTTAAAATATAATTACTTTAACTTTCACAATGTTAGCAAGATCGGCTATTCTCGATCAGCTTCTCGAGTCGCTTCAAATTACTAAATAAGCAGTTTCTTTGTTCATTACATTCCTAATTACGGGTATTCCCGTTTAGAAATTATAAAATGTCCTGACACAAATTTCACTTTCTCTTTATATTATTTGACGTTCACCGGTGATACGAATAACTTCTCACGCAGCATTCCCAAAATTGCCATTCCTGGAATCAACTAAATATTTATTTTAAAAAAGTTTTAGTCAAATACATTTAAATTTAAAACGTCGCTCGAAGGCTACAATAAAAGACTTTTCATATCTTTTTGGAACGACTAAAATTCTCTTCAAAAATGACTACACCAAATTCAGTACAGAAAACCGACAGAACATTTCCAAACCTATGTCGTGGAAACCAGAAAATGAAAAATAAGATGGATTTTAACATAATATTTCAGATAAAATTGGAAATGTTTTTCCAAATTGGTACAACTTAATAGCTTTTGCACCAAAAACTCCTAAAAATCAAACTTTATCCTCGAATTCAGTTCGGAAATGTCTTAACGTCATTACATTATACAGGGTGTTTCAAAATTATCTGGCAAAAATGAAAGGGTTGATCAGGTATATGATAAGCATCCAAAATCACCTAGGAAGATGGGTGCGCAAACGCCATCCAGAGGCAACAGAAGGCATTTCAAATAATACAGCGCTTGACACAATTGCGGACACTTTTGAAATTTGCACATTTTTTCAAATATCTCTTCAAACTTCGACCATATAAAGAATAGTTTTTAACTCACAATTTACATTGAAGATTCGGTCTCGAGGGCATTTTGGGGACCAATCAGAAATTGATGATGTTTAAAGGAGATTTCAGCTCATCCCATTTCATAGAAATCTGATAATGGTTTGCGACTTTCGTCAATTATTTTGTGTGTTATGCGCAATATTTACATGCATGTTCGTGAAAATAGCTGGAAAATTCGGGAAGATATAAAGGTTTCTTTTTTTAAAAAACAATTTTTCTCATGTTTTTTGCTTATAACTTGCAGCGTTTTCAACCAAATTGTATGAAACTTACAGAATATGTGACAATATGCTAGGGTAGCATTGTCTAAAACTTTGAAGTAAATACTCTGAATATTAGAGAAGGTATGAGCATTTGTAATAAGTGATTTTTTACTGCTCATGCGCTGAAGATAGCCTAATTTTTCTTTCACAACTTCAGAGTCAGACATAAAAGGCAACTTATATAAAAATTCCAGTTCAATACTTTTGAGATTCAAAAAGATATAGGCATTTTGGCCAGCGCTGTTTTATTTTAAATGCCATCTGCTGCCTCTAGATGGCGTTTGCGCACCCATTCTCCTAGGTGATTTTGTATGCTTATCGTATACCTGACGTACCGTTTCATTTTTGCCAGATATTTTTGAAACACCCTGTATATGTATTTTACACTTAAAAGATAAAATGCATTTCAGTTAGAAAATGTTCAAACAAAATTAATAGGAAGCATCAATTTTTATTTGGCTAAGATATATACATTTTTTATTATTAGCTAGCGTATTTATAAAGAAATAATAATGTTTGGGAGAATATACGAAAAAAAAAATATTATAGTTATTGAAAGTCATGTTCGATGAATTTCCATGAAAAGAAAACACTACATTTTATTCAAATAAATTTTGTGAATCAAATACGCCCTTTTTAAGAAAAAGAATTCACATCATAATAGATTTTTTTTTTCTAATTGTACGATGGGTATAATATATTTTGAAAACCAGCGGGAGTGACCTCCCCGAAACTTTCTTGCATACGACCAGTAATGTGGGGTGGGTAAACACCCAGTTGGTAGGTAAATATTTTTGGGGTATTTAACCACGGCCTGGTTATTTTGAAAAAAAAGTATGAATGGTGATTTACAATGAAACATATAAAATTTATGAATTCCCAAAAAGTTAATATTTTGCAAAAAAATTGAGTATGTAAGCAATTTTTACGCGCGCTGAGGTACCACAACTTTATTTAACGTTTTTGAGTACGAAATCTTACTATAGATATCGCACAACATTTCACTACATCACAGGAGTCCATCTGGAGAATGTCAAAACGAAGTTTCGTTTTGGGATTGCCATAATTTTCGAAGCGCGTGTTTGCGGCTCGCTACAATTTCCACCAAGGTCAAACGCCAACAATACTCACTTGAGTAAAATAAGCGAAACGCTCGCCAACACACAGTCGTAATGTGCATTTTGAACTAAATATGGAATTTGAACACCTGTTTTTAACCGATTGAGATGAAAATTGGGCACAGATCTATAATTAATGTTAGCATCCGCGATATCAAGTTTTATTTATCTAAGTCAAAGGGCTTATGAGATACAAGTATGCGATTATACAGACCGACAGACAGTCAACCCGTTGACGGATTTGGCCCCAAATTTTATACGGACCTACATTCATGACAATAAAACTGTGTACCAAATTTTATTCATCTAGCTATTCAAGTTTTTGAGTTATAGTGTTCACATGACTTCAGACATACAGACAGACAGACTTCCCGTTGACGGATTTTGTCCAAAATTTGATAGAAACCTACAAATTATGTTTAAAGACCACATACCTAATTTCATCCCCGTAGCTCTAATAGTTTTCGAGTTATCGTGTTCAGAGACAGATAGACACACAGACAGACATAATTTCAAAATTGTGTTTTTCGGACTCAGGAAGGTCTAAAACGTGGAAATTCGTCAAAATCTCGAGTTCGAATTTTTTGACGATTACAATACTTTCTCTTTCTATAATTCGTATACGAGAAAGTAAAAAACTGTTTGAACTGATCACGGAAAAATTAATTTAAAATAAACGGAATAAGATATTTTAACCGTTCTTATTTTAAATCCGTCAGAAACGTTCTAGTTATAAGCTGAAACCAGCGGGAGTGTTCTCCCCTAAACTTTCTCGTATACTTCCCCCAAAAGGTGCCGTTTCTCCTTCCCCCGCGTGGCTAAAAAAATTCGAACCTATTGTTACCCAGAATCCAATGACTATAAGAAGGTTTTTCATTATAGTGATTGAAAAATATATAGGCAAAGAATAAAATTCAAAGAGATGCGTAACGATTTTCCTCTCTTACCGGCTCAAGGACAAAGTGACGTAATTCGCTACTCCGTAATGAAATTCCTCTCCGCTCTTCCAGTACGCATGCGCGTGGAGATAACGGATTCTCTTCAAAAGTAAATTATACGGACCGACAAACTGTCAACCCTTTGACGGATTTGGCCCAAAATTTTATACGGACCTACATTCATGACGATAAAACTGTGTATAAAATTTTATCCATCTGGCTTTTCAAGTTTTTGAGTTATAGCGTTCGCATGACCTCGAACATACAGACAGACAGACACACAGACATAATTCAAAAATTGTGTTTTTCGGACTCAGGGAGGTCTAAAACGTGGAGATTCGTCAAAATCTCGAGTTCGAATTTTTTGATGATTACAATACTTTCTCTTTGTATACTTCGTATACGAGAAAGTAAAAAAGAGATTAAAAGTCATAATATGAGCATCGTCACTCACTGATTGTATAAAATAAGCGTGCTAGTTAAAATTTTCAAATTGTTCCATTGTTATCATTCCTGGTTTTGTTGTATTTTTGAAACGTTCTTCTGGAATAATAAGTAATGTTTCGTGAACCGAAACGAACGAATAGTGTGAGGGTAAAATGACAACTTACAAAAAATAATGCTCTGAATACGCATAAAAATGCACTGGATGCAAATAACTAACATCTCTAATCATATAAATATGAAAGGTAATTCATTTATTTTCTTCTTCCGTAAGAACCAGTTTTTAACCTTAACTGTTCAAATTATACAGGCTTAATTTACGTTTCATTTAAAGTAGTTGAAATAATGGGTTATCTTAAAAAAAGGATCCTATTCAGAGCACTACAGTGAAAAAAAAACAATATTCATTAGAATGATAAATCTTGACAGTATGCATTATAGAAGATGGCAAAGTGAATGACTAAAATATAAGCTTCAAAAATGAACAACATAAGAAGTAGGTGAACGGTACTTAGTCAGATTGTATGACACTTGCCTACAGCGACTTTTTTGCCTTTATGTCTATTATTTAATTCACATTCAGTAAAATGATTTAGTTTTTTCATTTATTACATTTTTTAAAAAAAGCAAAGAACAAATCTACGTAAATTAAAAACTTCAATACTTTTGATCTGTAAAGCCATATTTCATTGGTATCCTTAATCCTTAATAATATAATAAATGCGAAAGTGTGTCTGTCTGTCTGTTACGCTTTCACGACCAAACTACAAAACCGATTTGGATGAAAATTGGCAGAGTTGTAGCTTGAAACCCAAGAACGGACATTGCTAGGTGAAATCACGTTAAATTAATTATTTTTGACTACAGACAACAATTAAATAATTAACAAAGCCCATTGATTCAGCGATTCTCGATGAAGATTATTTTATTTTTCAATCAACTGTCACGTGATCCTTCAGGAATGCGAAAACATGTGGAATAAATTATTTTTAAAATCAACTATCACGTGATCCTTTTTTCAGCTGTAAGTTCGGAACAAATTGTCCGATAAAAATTATTTTTATACCATCTTAAAGTCCAAACTTTTATCTTTTCTGTGATACCAATTTTATTTCTGTGACATTTTTCCTTCAATTGTTATTAATTTTTTTAAAGTTTAATAACTTTAATTACGTGCAGACGATTTGGAAATAACGCAAATTTATAGCTACTCCGTTGCTAGGCAACGGTTAGACTTTGAACTAATTTACCTTTATTTCTGAAAATTTTGCTTATCTTTATAAATATCTATAAAATAAGGCAGAAATTACATGTATTTGTCTGTCGGTCGGTCGGTCATAAGAACTCCTCCTAAACGGTGAACGGTAGCGACATGAAATTTACACACGACATTCTAGAGCATATTTCTAGGTCAAAGGTGTTATTTTTAACTTTCAGAGTTAATTAGTTCTTAAGGTATTTAATTAAATAACGAAAATTAGCCTCTTTTAAGCCTAATGCTTAAACGTTTTTTGCCAATAACTTCTGAAATATTTATTAAACAACATTTATTTTTATGCCAAATTAAAGAGCAGAAAATTATCATTCTAAAGATAATAATTCCTTTGCGATGAAGTGTTTTCTCTGATTGTTATAAAGGTTTAAAAAAATATTTTAACGCAATTTCTAACAATGCTTTTTATTCTTATAGAAATAAATTCAAGCCAAATTACTGTTTCGCGCGCGTGCTTTTGCCAGTGTTAAAGATAATATAAGAAAGTATTGCTTTGTTTGACCATAAACAACAAAGAAAACTTTACACTTCCGTTTTCCAGTTTTCGTAGGATTTTCAGCTTTTAATACGGTTACACAGTGATTCAATGACGTTAGTGAATTAATCTCTCGATGTTTTGTTTAATTTTCACAATGAGATTTTACAGAATATGCATCTGGAGATACGGTAATGGGCATTAACAAGGAACATCATATTCTGTAGAGCTCTTCAACAACTTAGAATTGTCAGGGCATCTTCCAACACGCCGAGATTGAATGCCGGTGTGCCAGTACTACTAATACGTAACCTCGATATACCGAGACTGCGAAGTGGCACACGGTTACAAATTACACACCTAGGTCCAAACGTCATGAAAGCTACTGTTATGACTGATATAGGGAGAAGAGAGAGTGTTTTAATTCCACGCCTTCCGATAATACCGAAGAATTTGTCATCTCAGTTCAAAAGGTAACAAATCCCTTTAAAAATATCATTTACCAGGCTCAGGGCCAGACACTGAAAGTGGCAGGCGTACATTTGGAAAAACCATATTTTTCGCATGGGCAACTATATGTGGCGTGTTCACGTGTGTCCAGCCCACACAACCTCTACATCCGTGCAAATAACGTGGTATACAAAAGTTTATTAGCATAGATAAATAATTTACATAACTATAACAGCATACATGTACAGTACACTCCTGTCAACCGTTCAATTAAGTATTATCAACTGTCAGAACTTTTACTTCCCCCTTTCAAAATGCAACAAAACATTTACATTCGTGAATTAAAAAAAAGAATAATTCAAATTCTTCGCGCTCGAAGTCGCGGGTGACAGCTAGTATTAAATAATTCAAGAAAAGTTCTCTCAGATTTATTTAAGAGACTTTTAAGCACCGATAACTTTTACATCCAGAAAAACAAATTTTCGATTTCTCGGTTCTCTCACCCAACATCATTGCCAAAAGCCATAAATTGTACCAAACTTACTCTACTCACTGCCTAACTTTGTGGTTGAGCTATAGAAGATTTATTGGACGCTAATGGCTAGTACGAAAATGTCATTGTGCGCAAGAGTCACAACACCACGTAGTCAGTGTCGTAGCGAGGGTAAGTTGCGCCCGGTGCATAATATGATTTTTTCGCCACTCGTTGTCAACTGTGGCTTAGCTAGTATAAATGGTGCCCAGGGCATGCCATCACTTCTTGCCCCCCCCCCCTCACTATAAAAAGTGTCTGAAAATGAACAAATGTTCTGTTAACATGGCGGTCTCCATGACTGGCGCTCGGAACACATATACCCTTTTGGCCCCCGTCGTTACATCACGGTACGTAAAATAAGCATAATTCCTTGCGTGTGTGAACTGTGAATGTTGTGAAGCGTATTGTCCTATGCTATATATGGTTGTCAGTCAATTTCACATCAACCATGATTAATTTTCAGTGAATGTGAAGGAAGTGGTCCTGGCCGTATAGTTTCGGCCAGTACGGGGTTGACTGAATGTGAAAGAAATTATCATTAAGAGCAGTGGCGTTTTTCGACAAAATAAGGCAACAGACACAACATTGTTTTGAGGCCCGTCCCCTACTCATTGTCGTTTGTTTGCCGTCGGCTTGGCACTACGATGTACTTCGAATAGATTTTGGGGCCTCCCAGGGACTCGAGGCACGAGGCGAGCGCCTCTAACACCTGTGCGAAAAACCGCCACTGATTAAGAGAATAATTTTTTAGAGAATGATAAGTTCGTTACTCACTAATTACTTTGTTTCTTCGCTCACTTTGCTTTGTAGTGAACCTACTATTCATTTTTCAGAACTACTGGAATTGTTCAGCTTTTTCAAATTTAATCGTTTAATTTTTGAAACGATACTAGGTATGGGATCTTTTCTATTTTTGATAAATATTTTAGATTGCTTTTTCCGTCCAATTATCAAGAAAGCCAACAAATAACCCTGTGAAATCTGAGAAAAATTGCCATTGTATTACAACTTCCAGCAAACAGACGTCGCCACCGACAACACTCTCAGCAGTAAGCGTTCTGGCAAAAGCTCCATTCTTTTCCGTGGAGGCGTATAATTGCATTTTTAATAGACCGAGATACAAACACCTGTCACGTTTACATTTCTTCTTACTTTCCGGACCTTTCACAGAGCCACACTTTACAACAATGGCCATAAAACATTACAACGTGGATGCACAATTAAAGGAAAGGTATTTCCTCCTCTCTACGGTCAAGGTCTTCGGTCAATCCGAGGTTGGAAAAAAGGATTCACCCACCTCGCTTCAGGATATGGCTGGAGGAAGGACAAGGGCGCACCCATGGTATCCCCAACAATAGATGTCTTCCTTTTGTGACGCCCAGGTGTCAGTGTCTTGGAGACTGGGGACCCCGTGGGTGGTAAAGAGTTCCGCCAAAATTCAGATTTTCTGAATTCGAAATGGGATTTTGGATGGAAAAGCCATTTTGATGCAAATGGGCAACGAAATTAAATTGTCGTGGCGGTAAAAGAGAATGGGATTTATTTTTTAATCTATATATAGAATATTCTGTTGTATAAAATACTCCTGCAGATAAATTAAATGATAAGTGAAAGAAATATTTGTTCCTTGTTGTTTTGAGAAACAGTAAGGAGTCATGCATTGTGGAAACTGATATGAAAAGATAGTTGAAAACAATACATTTTAGAAAATAACAAACCATTTTTCTCAATATCATTTGTTTAAGATAATCTGTCAAACAGGATGTTTTGAATCAAAATTGTGTCTTCCAGTGGTTCAGGCATGCAATGCTTAGGGAATTTTATTGTGATGTTTTGCATCTAGATCATGATTTTCATCGGATCAATCAATAAATCTGTATTGAATTTCTTTTTTAAAAGAATTTGGAACTTCATTTTTGGCATTAGAATGTATCACTTAATAAATTCTTCAGTCATAAGTAAGTTTGTACATGAAAAAATTTCTAAATCAATATATAGTATATTCTGTTTCATAAAATACTCCTGAGATAAATTGAATGTTACGTGAAAGGACTATATCTTTCTTGCTGTTTTGTTGATATTGATAAATTAAATGATGACTACCAAGAGCTATTTGTTCAGGCAAAGAAATAGTGAGGAGTCATGTTTTATCGAAACTGACGGCAAAAGATTATTGAAAATAATCGTTGCTTTTAGAAAATAATGACATATTTTTCGGTTTCATTTTTCTTAAGTTCATTTGATAAAGATAATCAGAAAAAACAGGTTGTTTTGAATCAAGATCGCGGTTTCCAGTGTCTTAATCATTTAATGTATATTGCACTTCGTTTGGAAAGAATTAGAAATTTCAGTTTTAACACTAGAATGTACAATTTAATGAATTCTTTTACCTTTAGATTGAAAATTATGTACATAGAAAAAATATACAGTTTTTACTTCCTCGTGTATTAAGTATAGAAATAAAGTATTGTAATGATAAAAAAATTCAACCTCGAGGTTTCGATTCATCTCCGCGTTTTAGATCTTCACGAGTCCATATATATTTATATATATATCAAAACAAACTTAGAAACACAAGACAAAAACTCAAAAACAATCAAGACACAATGGCAAAAAACAGATAAAAACCAAAATAAAATTTTTAAAAATATCATAGCGAGCCGCTCGTCAGGAAAGGAAGCTCGCTCATGATATTAATTTGTGTTTTTTCTGCTAACGACAAACGAAATCCGTTAAAAAATACCGCAATCCCCTCCAAAAGCACAAGACAATTAAAATAGAATATATATATATATATATATATATTTGGAATTCTGTCTGCCAACGCGATAACTCAACAACAGGGTGAGCCCGACTAATCAAATTTTGACGATTCAGTGTAGCCTTTGCACCAGCAGAAATCCGTTCACAAGAAATCTGTCCTTGTGCATGTGAGCACTATAAATCAAAAATGCAATGAGCTAGATGGTTGAAATTCTGCATATGGTTGTACTATCACTAGAATTGGAAGTCTATACCAAATTTTGAACCATATCCATCAACGTGCTGACTGTCTGTCCATCTGTATATTCGTGTGTATGTGAAAATGATAGCTCAAAAACACAGCAATCCAGATAGACAAATTTCAGTTTGTGATCTTCGTTCCAAAACTGTGGATCTGTTTCAAGTTCAGCGAGTAGATTGTACGTCCGTTTATTTATGCGTGAGAAGGATAACTCAAAAACTCTACGGGCTATATAAATGAAATTTAGTGTGGTCTCCACACCGAAACTGGGGATCTGTATCAAATTGGATGGAATCGGTCAACCGGAAGAGATGCCGTTCCAAAATGCATATTCTTCACCACACGACGAACCTTAACACAAAACGTTCCATATTGTGGGAGCATGTCGGGAAGTTGAGGGTATAACGCTCTGCCATACCGATAGTTCTGATGAGTTTAATTTAATTTAGTTATATTATCGTCCTGTTTGGAAGCAACTCGATGGCTATTTTGGGACGGACCTCGTAAGATGACGTGGACAACACCTGAGTTGGCATCTCCCTCTCCAGACTTTCAGTGATGAATAGATATTACCGGGTATGTGGGATGTAGATTGCCGATGACTGACGGAATTTCTTCCTTTCTATCTCAGAAGTAATTTTTTAATTTTTTAATTTTTAATTCAATGCCTTGTACTTGTACAGCTTTTATTTGTGTTGTGTGTGTCGTTTGATGTGTAGTGTTGTTTGTTTGTGTGTTTTGTTTTATATTGTGGGGTTTCATCTTTGACTTATTTATATATATGATTTATACTGCTTTTTCTATGTTTATTTGTTTGCTTCTTTTTCAACACTTATATGCATATATTTTATATATTTTTACTGTTCCTTGCTTTCCCAAGCAGTCTTTAAATTTATTGCGTTAGGGATGTTTTTATATTTTATATGAAAAGAAAGAGCCTTCATTTTGTCATTTTTTATTTTGATTCTCCCATCAAGGTGGGTTGAACCATATTTATACTCCCAGCTCTCATGTATCTAAAAGTACTGCCCTGTTCGGGCAATGCCTGTAGCATTTTATTGTACCGAATAAATCCCGTCCTCCACATGTTGGTGGGGCGGCTCTCTCCCCGCTGATCCTCTTCCGGCCTTACTCCCTTCTTGGGTAGGCCGGGCCAGTATGGGTATTTTTGCACCACACCAGCGGGAGGTCGTTTGTCCTACGTTAGATTTAAAGTGCACCAAGCCCACGAATCTTCAATGGAATCGGGTTTCGAACCTGGAGCCCTCTAACTCCGCAGCCTGGCCTTACCACTGGGTCACCGCGCCTTCGATACTTCTGATGAAGTGTTTGTGTTGAAATTTATAGAAGAAAGTGAATTTGAAAATAACTAAACAAAATTTTGTGTACTGCCCAGGCCGTTTTCCCCGGTCACCAAAGAGCAATTAGATTAAGTGCTTATTTAACTCCTTAACTGGTTTGCCCGTATTCCGTACGTGCATCGAATTATCGCAATTTTAAACTTAAACACTGAAACAGTCTGTCACAGACGTTATATTTCGATACAAAAATTATGTGGCATCCAGAAACATTTCAAATGTCTTTTAGGTTGTCGACTGAATTAAAATCACAACGTATTCCTAAAATAGAAGGTGTCATCATCTAATTAGATAGTTGAGAAAACAAGGGGTTGAATGTACAGCGACTAGACATCCCGGATTAGCCAGACTCTTCCTCTTTTTCTGGTTTTCGCAGCTAAAGAAAGTGGTACGAATTTTTCACGATGTACAATAAAAATTTCAAAATTCTCGATTTTACTTGTAAGTGAAGGTTTATATTTGAAAATTCCCCAAAAAAGGATTAGAGATTTGATTTAAAAAGTTTTGTTCTAAAAAATCCTTTACTGTTTTAAAGTACTGTACATAAGTATGGTTGCCATATCATAATCGATATGAATGAATCAACTGGTAGAAAAAAATTATGAAAGTAGAAACAAAACGCATTAACATTTCTTCAACACTTCCTGCATTTCATTTATTTTTTGCTAATTTATAATAGTTGACTTTTTTCAATGTTTTAGAAAAAGTGATTAAATAGTGTAATAAACAATTCTCTTTATAGTTCCGCAATCGACTTTAGGAATTAACTATAAAAAATATTAGCTTTACGACACACATTTGCACGCTATTTTCTTAGAAATTTAACCCTGAAAAACAACCTCGAAAAACAGCTGTATACAATATCTAGTTCTAGAAATTACAGTATTATAACATTAATGCCGAATGGTTTCTAGTTTTATTTATTCGATAAATTCTTCATAGTATGTATAATATGCAATATGAATCTAAAGGAGCAATTTCTTTCTTAAAAGTTGACATCTATTCATTGGATTTAAGATGACGGTTAAAACAATTCCATGAAAAAATTAAATGTGTTGAGATCTATTTTTAACTGTAAATGTTTTCATGTAGCTTTCCATAAATGTAAAAATCATTCTGAACAATGTAGAGAAAATTCCAAATTAAGATAAAATGAAAAAGAATGAAAGAAGACGTATTGAGTAATATTCCAAGTAAAAATGACAAATAGAGAAAGCAGACGTGCCTAAGATTAAGATAAGAAGAAATGGTTGCTTTAATTGAATTTTGTTATGCGAACTTCATAACGAGATTGAATTACACTAACTTCGGTTCAGCAAATATGTAATTGATTTTTGCAGCAATAATTTTAATTGGTTAACTATCTCCACTGCAGATTTCGCCTTTTAAATGACGAAACTAATTTATGACATGTGTATATATATCATGAAAGTCAAAAAATTTTAAAATAAAAAGGAGAGACTGTAGTAAATCGGTAAAAGCGTATAGATGCTCATCAGGGTAAGTAAAATCTATACGAACCGTTAAAAAATTAGTGAAATCGTTGCATTTGTGTTATATTTTTCTATTTTATTTTATCTTCCCCTTTTATATATATATTCCACTTTCGGCTTTTTCTTACCGCAGATTGTTTTCTTGACATTTTGTTTTTTGAATGTTTATTTTGTATATGTTGCTTTTACATTTCTGCTATGTTTGTTTCGTATTTGTTATATATATATATATATATATGTATATATGTGTGTGTGTGTCTGTATGCCAGTGACAAAGCAGGTTAGTTAAACTGGTATTAGAATAAAACATATGAAACGTAACTGAACTGTTGAGTACATTTGCTTTTAAAGTTGGAGTTATTTCGAAACTACCTTTATTCAAAATATTTATTCTGAATTTTTATAGCACAACTGAAATTTAATATAATTGTAAAGTACATCACGATTATTGATATCCTTTTTTTAAAAATATCCTTTACAAACTTTTCAAGATTGCCGTGTATTGAGCAAAAAATGTTTCATTACTTTGTAACCGGTATGCATAGAATTTGCTTTTTCAAAAAAAAAAAAAAAAAAAATCAAAATTATGTTTTATCTGTTTTACAAAATGCATTTTTAAAAATTGTTTTGAAATACCATTTAAACAACTATTCTTATACTTTAAATGTTTAATTCCTAATTGTTCATCTAAATATTACTGATTAATTAATATTAATTATATATTTTAAATTAAAATTTATTAAATAATGTTTTCTTTGTCATCTTTTGAATCATCTTCATAGATTCATACAACAGTTTTTAAAAAGTAAAAAAATGCGCAGAATAAAGTTGGAAAAACAGTGTAAGAAAGTAAATTATAAATTTTATTAGCGTTGAAGGCAAAATAACATAATAAAATAATAATTTAAACTATTCCTGTATTGTTCTGTCAGTGCAAGAAAAAAAACCCTCAATATTTCCAATAATATTCATCCTCACACGTAATTATTTATTTCTTTTAAAATTCCCTTTCAACATCTTTTTTATGTTCATTTTTTTTTGTTCTTCCGCAGACATATTTTGTAGCGAGGAATCCCTTTTTAATCCCTCTTTTTTGTCAATCACTATCCCTTTCAATTTTTTCAGTCCTTCATTCACTTTTCTTTCAGCAATCCGAGTTTTTACAATGTTCCCTTTTTTTTTCACGATCTTTTGACACTTTCTTTTTTTCAAAGAATGATCTTTATTTAATGACCACAGTCACTGAGATTAACTCAAGCGAGTTAGTTCCCTCTTTCTTCCCCCCTTTTGAATCGTATTTCGTTGATTTCCGTTCGTATGGCAAAAAGGATTTAAAATTAATTCTTTTTTACGTTCACTTCTTTTCTAATTGCTCTTCCTCTAGATTACGTTACGGTTGTGATTTTTTTCTACTTTCCTTTTTTTTTCTTTGACTTAATTTTTAACAATTGTAAGGTTAGCATTTTCACCAGCTTGCTATCCTTTGCATATTCTCTCATACAATCAGCCTTTGTTAAAAATAAAAAATAATAATAAAATGTTATATAGAAGAAATGCTACAAATAATAGTAATGATGTTACAACTGAGGTGACGTTTTATCACATTCTTTATAATGTTATTAATTACTTATTATATTATTAATGGTTAACGTAGTAAGGCGATTCAACCTAGTGTCTGTGTGCGACGAGATGTCTTCCCGCCAAGTTGTCTGGATGGTGGCGGCCGCTATAGAAACAGGTTACGGTACAGGGAATCCATTTCGAATAGGTAGAAGTTCATACAAGTCCGTAACATTGGCGTACATAGTACCAAACAGGAAGGAGCGTGCAACTGCGGCAAAACCGAGGCTACTCTTTTCCCGCCTGAAACTGGCGCCAAGAACAAAATAAAACCCAGACTTTCGTCGGATTCCTCCTATTCGAAATGGATCTTCCCTAACATAACCAGTTGCTAGAGCGACCGTCAACAACCAGACAACTTGGCTGGCAGAGATCTCGTCGTGGTCAGACAGTATAGTCAGTGGCAATTCGGGCTGAAAGTACTGGGAAAATTCAAGGCTGGTTTTACCATTAGGTGAACTTACGAGCGCCACAACAATAGGGCACTTGTCTGTCAGACGAAACTGTCATTTGTTCGTTAGACTTCTGCCCTCATTTTATTTAATATAATGTACTAGGTATTTAACTATAACTGCAAATGCATTATGTTAATGAATTGTTGATGCTTTACAAGTTAATGAATATTACTGAAATATGTTTTTCATTTTTACGCTATTTAAATAACGTTTTCTCAAATACCGTGAATCTCAATTCAATGAATAGATGTCATCTGTTATGAGAGATATTTCTTCTTTAGATAGATATTATATATTATACACAATATAAAGAATTTATCGAATAAATGAAATAAGAAACCAATCGGCAGTAACGCTATAACAGTTTAATTTCTGGAACTAGATATTGCAAACAACCTTTTTTCGATTCAAGGTCAAATTTTAAAAAATAACGCATGAATGTGTGTGTGAAGCTAACGTTTTGTTCAATGATTTCATCTAATGGTTAACTGAAGTTATAATATCTTGGTATAAAATCAGACAACAAGTTCACATGTCGGGGGCATATACCATATATCAAAGAGAAGGTTTGGGTGAAAACTCACTTGAGTTTACCTTTTATTAGTAGGGATTCAAAGTTGTCACTCACGTACAAAATGCTTTAATATAATCAAGCAATCAAGCTCGTTCTCATTTACGCAGCTCCCTTCTGGGAGTTGGCCTAACCGTAACAAAGTGCAAGTAATTCAAAATAAAGTTCTTCGTATTATAAAAAACGCAACCTGATACATCAGAAACTCAGGTATCCAGTTATTTGAGAGGTGGTAAACGACATCACGAAATTGACTAGAAATTTTTTATAGGCCTTTTTGTTTATCGTTATCCACTCATTCTTTCTCAACTTCTATTTGCTCACAGCAATGCTAAATGCAGTTTTCTCTGCTAAACTGCAAAATGGCCCCTACCTCTTAAACCGCCATAATAAGAATATTTCATAACACTGTTCTGTCTCCCTTCCAGAACCATTAAGTTTTTCGTAAAATTCATATCATTAACAATAATTATATTTTCTATATGCGTGGTTTTGTTCTTATGTATAGTATCGTTTTTCCCCCTCTTTTTATCTCTTTTTCCAATCTGGATGTTTTTGCTTACTGTGGTTAAAGCAGCGATTGAGATTAATCAAAAGTGCCTAGCAGGGATACTCATGTACACAAACCAATCTTCATCATGAACGGATTAATCGGCCCGAAAGGTGTCCATAAAATAAGAAGACCGTGAAATCGTGAATTGTCTGATGAACAGTATTAATAGTACACTGAAAACTGCGCAGTGCAATGTACATGTAAAACATTTAACGCAAATGCCATATTAATACTTAAAATAAACCTCCTTAGAACTATGTATTAAAGGGTTGAAAAGAGATTTCAAGAACATTAATCAGATTCTGTGCGTTAAGCCCTATGTCCGTTAAATCGAAGGTTTGCTGTATTTACCAACAGATATATCAAACCTATTTTCAGTGACGGTAGAAGCAAAAAAAAACTTCTATTTACTTTCACTGCAAAATTGCTCTTCGAAAGCTTCGGTTTTGTTATAACCTAGAATAAAAGCGAAGCTTTAAATTACTTCTAAAAAAGTGTTGCTTAAAAGACAGTGTTAGTTCAGAGAATTTCTGAATTTTCTAGAAATAAATTTATTACAGGCCTTGTAAACTAGGGTATAACGAATTTTCTTTCGTAATCAGTTTAATTTATTACAACAATCGTCTGAAAAGATTAATCATTTTATAACACAACGCATAACGAACTCTTTTTTAATTTTGATTTTTATTTATCTTACGTAATCATTCTGCTGATTGCGACCAGGCGTAGTGTTGAATTGTTATTGAAAGCTCTTTTATACCTCGTATTTGTTTGAAAAACTTTTTTCTTAGTTTACATATTTCTGGTGATAGCGTTTTCTACAGATTTGGAAATCGAAATTTGTAGAAATCACTGAACCTATTTAGATTGACCATGAATTCTTTTTAGTGATGATTTCCTTTTTTCTCTCTAACTGAAATTTTGTTGACTATCCGTCCAAATAAACTACCGTAACTTCGCCGATGATGCGTTGTTTGTTGATTTAAAAGCTTTTATGTAGTTTTTAAAAAATATGAGATCCTTGTTAAATCAGCAACTTACTTTTTTAACGACCGTTTTTGAAAGCTCAAGCCGGACATGGCTTGGAAATAACTCGCAAGTCTGTTAATTAATTTGAAAATTTTTAGTTATTTTATTTAAAAAATAAGTAAAACTTTCACCTTCAAAATAAAAGAGCACCTTGCAAAATATGCAACTCTTATTTTTAAAAACCTTCTTTGTAAATCCAAAGATGAATTTCGATCATGCTTTATAATAATTTGCAGGTCCGGTTGTGCCCAGTGTCTTAATGACGGCGAAAGAAAAGGGGAAGGGAAACCTTGGAAGACAATTTTGAGGGGGGCGCACAATGAAGACAAAATATTAGTGTGTTTATTTCATTGTTGGAAAACAAATTTGACGAAGGAGCGGAAAAACAATTATGTGAGGGGTGCCATTTTTCCTTGATTCGCCAGAAGTCAGATCACTAACTTAAATACTTCAAGCATTCTAGTGGTGGGTCTTGCATTGTAGCCGTGGAGGTGCCGTAGATTATCCTGTATTGAGGAATGATACAGTTCGCTATAACTTAAATTTTGCTTTCTTTAATTAATTTTGAATAATTTAATTATTGGTTGAAGAAAAATAAGAATTAGATTTTAATTTGAAGTAGGTAAGTTTTAAAAAATAATTTTATCTGAGTAATTACTGATTTTTAATTAATTTTAATTAAAAGCTAAATTGTAAAATTAATTTTCTTAATTACATTTCCTACAGTCTTTGCTCTCGTTTTTAAAAATTTACGCAACTTTGATTAAACAGTAGAAAATCATGAAAGCTTAATGTTAAAGTAAATACACATGTAGGAATATTATTTTTATATTTATTTACGAAAAAATTTTGTAGTTCAATATTTTTTATTAAGTGCAGTGGAAAAACTTTTATAATCGCTCTTCTAACTTCTCTGGAATTATATTTTCGACAGCTTCTTCTTCCCTTCACAAACCGCGCGAAAGAAACAAATTCGTTTTGTTACTGCGCATGTGCAGCAAAAGGAAATCTGTACTGAGTTAAAATGCAGCACTTTGAAAAACTTTCTCCCTCTACGAAGAGAGGCGTATAGTATTTACCTGCATTTCCTCTGAAGATTGGAAGCTCTAAAAATAATTGAGTTAGATTGTTGATGGACTTAAATATTACGTGCAAAATGAAATAAATCAGCGAATATATTTACACACTGAAAAAAGTTGGGAGTGCCACAGTTTCCGAGTGCTTACGCGATAGTCCCCCTTAAAGCCTTTATACGGTCGAAAAAGACAACAGTTCACTTCAATAAAAGTAAGGTCATTTTATTGAAGTGAAATTTTTCTCAAAATCTATTCCCACTAGATGGGGACTCTTCAAGTATGAAAACTAATGTAATAGACTGTTATAGATGAATATAAAACTGAGTAAAGCTTACGAAATAAAAAAAAAGTCCAAAGAAAGGAATAACATCCGTTTCTTTGAAGTCATTAGTTTTCAATTCAAATGAAAAAAAATATTATGATTTCACACACAAAAATCTGACTAATTCATTATATATATTTCCTCTTTGATTTTAGTTTAGCTATATTTACTTCCTGTTTTGAATATTTAGGGTATTTTGAGTACAACCTGATATTTTGGGTCGGACCTCGTAATTTTGAACCATGATCAGACGACGAGGAGAACACGGGAGGCACATCCCCACCAGAATTTTCACTTTTGCTTTTATTACCATGATAATGTGTTTTTTTTGCTGGCATTCTTTCTGTAAATTGCGTGCTGTAAAATTCGCTATGCACATAATGAAATTGCCGATGCAATAAAGTTAGACGGACGAATGAAGCCTGAAACATTCTCATGCTGTTATGTTTCGGACTAGGGGTTCGAATCTCTTTATTTTTTGTTTCAATATATGCTTCATTGCTTCACGAAATGAATGCTTCATTGAAAGATTCTGTGATATGCTCCTACGAAATATTTTAAGTAGAAAGAAATTGAACAAAGTAATAAATTTTTAAAAATTTCATAAACATTGTATTTTATTGTATGCTGTGTAAGAATAAAGACCCTATAAATCCTGACTGCGGTGTCACTGGTGCGATTTTTACACTCGGTTAAGCCGCTGTGCGCAGAACAAAAATACGACATACAGAGTTTTCAAAAAGATAAAAAAAATAAAGATTAATTTCGCAATCATTTTATTTTATTTTCTAGAAATTTCACAATTGTCAAAAAAAATTCCAATACTCAACCCAATGCTACTTTCCCGGATGACAGGTCTGTCCGCCCTTTGCCAAACATTATGGAACTCTGCACAGTTAGACGATCATAAATTCATCACTTCAAACTTTTGAGATTTACTGATAAGAGAAGACAACATTGGTGATAGTTCGCCCACCCTGGAACACCCCCTTGGTGGCCTCTTTCGGAATTCGTTTGGGACTTCTCATCTTGACACTGTGCATTAACTGATGATGCATTTCTAAAGTCATGTCGCAAGCTGTAATGCTGTTTGTCTATAATCTCCGATTTGTAGTGATTAATACTACTTCAATTCACTTTACACAACCCTATCTGTTTCAGTGAGTGTCAGTAATCCAAAATAATCTTTTTTCTGGCATTGCGGCACATATTCCGTCTCGCTTATTGAAAAACTATTCTTTATGACCGGTTCGAAGTTTTCGGTCGATTATATCGGATGAATAAAGATAAATCGTTTTTGTAAAATTGGTGGCGATACTTTTCAGGGCGGCTTTACTTCTTGGCGCTAATTTTTCAACGTGATATCGAGAAAGTTGTAATTTTATCAGAACCTCCGTATTCTTAAAATGTTGTTAATTTTTTAGAAATTTTTATTAGAATGTAGTGCAGCAAGCAGATTCATTTAAATGTTTCTGCAAAATTTTCTTCAAATTTAATTGATGCTAGGTTAGGTGTCTGCTAAACTTAAAAACCTGACGTTTATTGGATTTTTAAGTTCTTTTCTTAGCAATTTCTGGCAATTAAAAGTGCAGTAACTAGAACATTTTGTGGAATAACTAGAATATATTGAAGCATACTAAATTTTATGTTAATAATAATAATATTCTTTCTACGGCTTAGTTTAGTTATATTAACATCACGCTTTGGAGCAACACGAAAGGTATTTTGGTAAATATCTTGAACCGACGACAACACCTGAACCGGCACCTCCTCTCCAAGCTTATACACCACAACAGCGTGAGGACGTTTTTCCCTCGAATGTCATATTTGGCATGCACCACGTCCACAGCGAGTCTTTGGTGGAATCGGGTTTCGAACCTGGAGTCTTACCACCAATCCACCGTGGCCCCCAACTGTCTGAGGCACTCGAGTGTAAAGGAAGAAATCGGAATTAGTTACGAAGAGTGAATGTTGTAGCATTGATAAAAGATACTACAATTGTCACTAGCAAGCAACGTCAGTTTAGATAGGATAACAAGCTCTAAGAAGATAAATCGACTTTTTTACCAGGTGTTTCTATTCTTCTAGACTTTTTACTCTCTCGTATATAAAGTATGGCTAGAGAAAGTGCTTTAATCGCCAAAATTTTCGACTTGGAGATTTTTATAAAACTTCACGCTTTAGACCTGCTTGAGTACGAAAAGCCCATTTGGGGAATATTGTCTATGAAAATGATAACTCGGAAATGAAACACGTTACATGAATGAAATTTGGTATTTTTTTTCCCCTTTAATCAAGATTTTAGATTTCTGTCAAATTTCAAATTTGAAAGAAATCACCAATTCTGGGCGGGATCGAAATGTGGAGTTTGGCTATCTCCTCTTCCGTGTGCACATGAACATTAGATGGCTGAAACCAGAAGTTTAGATCTCAAATAAATTTTAAACCAAATCCGTCAAATGGTTGACTCTATCAGTCTGTCTGTTCGCACGTATGTGAACAGGATGACTCAAAAACACAACAAACAAGATAAATGATATTCGGTGTACGGTATTGACCCAAATATTGCAGATCTGTATCAAATTTTGTATCCAATAAATCAATGGGAAGAAGCCCAAAGTACATAACTCTATTTTCTTTTTTTCTTTACTATATGAAGCTCAAAACCAAATGCCCCATATCATGTAAGCATACGAGAAAATCGAGGGGAGAACAATCTAGTTTCTGACGAGGACGACATTGCAGTACATTCATGTTACACCTTCATGAATGTTGTACAACAGCAATAAACATTGGTATTCTCCCCATATCTATTCCAGAAAGTGACAGTTACAAAGCTAAAACTTAAATCAATGTATTTTGAAATTTTGGGCTGCATATTCTCCAACCTACCACTAATTACCACCGAATCCTGAAATTCGAAAATCTAATATGCCCTGTTACATGAATTTCATATTAAACCGCCGGTTATTTGTAGAAGAATGAGGCGCTAGCAAAGGATATTTGCATGCGAGAAGAATGGGCCGTCAATGAAGACGCAGAGAATGCACTTGCCGTGAAGGCTGGTGGAAAGATCTTTTCATCTAGAAAGAACGGGGCTTTGTGAATTGCTGACAGCACAATGCTCATCTTTGATTTATAGAGCTTTTAATGCGCAAAGCTTCAAGTACAGAAATTTAATTATTTCTGAAGCACAACGGGGAGTTAATATTATTCTCTAAGTATAACAATGGATTTTAAGGGGTATTTTAGTTGTATTATATGGTACTTGGAAATTAAAAGTTTGTTACATGAGAAATAAGTTTTATGATTTTAGTATGAAAAAAAAAATTGTAATAGGATACGGTGCTAATTTTTCCTCCTTTTTCGATAAATTTGAGATAAGAGAAAACGTATCAAAATTATTTTGAACAATAATAAGATCCTTTTTCTATGAGCAAACAATGCAAAATTTGAAATTTGAAATTTTTTAAGTACATGACCTTCTTGATTAAGTCATGAGTTAAAAGTCACTAGACAGAACTGTAACAAGGAATTTTCATGCTAAATTTATAAAAAAATCTAAATATTAAAAGATCAAACGGTAAACAAAAATTTTAATATATATCTAAGTGAAAATGCACTGTTATGCAATACTTCAGTATCATTTCATTAAAAGAGTATTTTGCTTTTAATGAAACAAATTTAACAGAGAATTCCTTCACTGAATAAGATGCTGCAGTTAATAACGGTCTGCAGATCAAATTTAAATCTAAAATATTTCCTTTTCTATTCAAGACTTAAAACTTGGAAATGCTGAGCCAACCGGAGGATCCTGTTTCAAAATCGAAGTTTAATATTAACTTTTTATGTGTTCAAACTGTATTTAGTGTAATTCTGATAATAAAAAAAATTATCCGATAATAGATATTAACCTTCCAGCCGGCGCGCGTATGCAAGAGATACTTGCATTGTGCATCGTATTACATATTTATTCGTTCTTTTAGTATAAATTTAAGTGTAATTTTTATTTTTAAAATCTTTGTTTATCAGTAAGCTAATAAATCCAAGTAACATAAATAAAAGTTACATTTATTTTTGTAAAACAACACGACATATATGTATATGGCGCGCCCGCTGGAAGGTTAAGAGATAAAGGTGTCTTAACTTGTTTACGTCTAAGTTGGGTCTTAATAGTGTTTTCGGTTCCAGTTAGCTGTATTACAATTTGAGAATCATAATATAAAAAAAATAAATGCTATGAACCAAAACTGTTTAAATAATAAAGGGAAGTAAACATACGCGACGGGAGCGTTAACGACATTCCATTCAAACGTGGTATTGAGTATCTGAATTGTTCAGTAACCGGTCATCATTATATGATTGATTTTTACGGAAGTTTCTAGAGACCCAAAATAAAAAGAAAAGTTCACAATTGCTTATTTTATTTCTTATTACGTATTTAATAATAATTCTGTATATAGTTTGCTGTGCATGTATTACAAACGCATTTCTTGACACTCCACTTGTTAAAAAAATTTAGAGAAACGCTTACAAAAATTCAAAAAATAGAAATTAATTATCCAGCGCGCGAAAAGATTGCATAGGTAGTTGGTAGGACTTTGTTCCAGAAACCTTTCTTAGATGCATAAGAGTAAACACTTCCGTTTCTGCTCTCATCTTTTCACTTGAAGAGTTGACTAGTGCTTCTGGCAACTTTTTGTTTTCCCACTTTTATCCGTTCATCTCTCCTCGGTGGCTTTCTTAACTCTTGAAGTTCTACAAATCTTACACACAGTGATGCTTTATCTTTCATTTGTTCTGTGAAGTAGTAAAAGTCCTCCAGGAACGTGTTCATCGTCCGAATTGATCATTAACTGATTAACTATTGATTAACGGATTACCCACGGTATATAGTAATCAGATTTCAGTTTCATTTTTTTAGATTAATAAGATTCAAACTTTTCGTTGCATACAGAAAAATCTGTTAAATTTTTGAAAATATCTTGTCTTCATAAGACACGCATTGAGGAATTTGATGAATTACTATCACGTCGTTACTTAAATCTCCTGGGATACCGGCTCCCTCATATGGCAGTGAAATGCAGTTCTACAAATCTTACATACGGTTTATCTTTTATTTGTTCTGTAAGGTATTAGTTATCTGAACATAGATTCTCTGAGAAGATATTATAATCTTTCGCAAAAGTGTTCTTTGTCCGAATTGTCCCCATCATTCCTAGTTATTCGTAGGAGGTTAATAAGAGTCAAACTTTTCTTTGTAAACAGAACTTCTGGAAAGTCTATGAATTTGTAGAAATATCTTATCTTCATTAGAAACTCGGGAAATTAAGAATTTTAGGACTTATTAATCCGTAGTTATTCTAAATCTAGTTCATGGTGGCGCATTAAAATTAAATCCAAATCCTGATGAAAGAATTTAAAATTACCGAAACGAAAATATTTAGATTACAGACATCTGTATACGATAGCTCCTTCATCATCCAGATTCGAAGATTTAACTTTATTCTGCAGACAAATCCTCCGACTCTTTCAAATACTTCAGGCCTTGATGGAAAACTTCCAGCAACATTTCGAGCTAGCAACAACGTTAATAAGCGTCTGCTCTAACAAAAGTAGTAAATACATTAGGATTAAGATAATATTAATCCATGACTTAGGAAATATTCCATTCAGCAGACATCCAAAAATATTAAATGGTCTTTAGTGCAAAACGACATTAGTTCTCCATCATCATCAAGTTTAATGGAAAACATGCTAAATCTTGTGTTTATAGGGGTTGTCCCGCCATTCTATTCTCTGCTTTCTATTGTTAAGGGATTATACAAGCGAAAGACGACCCTTTTGTTCTGCGACTCCCATTGATGAGGATGGAAGGACTAAATCTTCTCTATTTTAATATTTTCTCCGCATAATCGTAGCGACTTTGCCTTCAGTATCCTAATCTTTGGGATTAAACCCAGACACCATTTTATTTTGTACGGTCTCCAATTGCAACGAAATGCGTTGAAGTAACCAAGAAGTGGTATTTTCTCCAGTAAGGACCATTTTGTCTTGAGGCGTTGGTTAGATAAAAGAGGCAAGGATAAGATTCGTGTGGACTTGTAATTTAACCACAATGGAACAAAATTTAAATTTCTGGAGGTTTAATTCTTGCCTTAAATTTATACATTTCCTCCTCGATTCTACTCCATTTAAAAGTGTTAAAATTTGTCCGTATTGAGCATGGAATAATATTTATTTTTTCCAAGAAATATAATTATACTCTTTATCTGGTACATAACTGCAATTAAACAACTCTACAGTACACAAGTTAATAATTGGGTTAAGCCATGACATGGCTGAGGAACATGTATAGGAGGTTATGAGTTCTGTACCCCGACTGTGTTTTTAACCAGCATTATTCAAAAACTGGACCGATGTACGTGTAATAACAAATTACTCGCTGCAGTCGGCTTGGCTGGTTTAAATCTTCCTGGTTTTTTCTCCAGGCTACACGTATGTGTGGACCAGTTTTACCAGAAAGTCCTACAGGAAAGAAACTTACCCAATATATTCCAGATAAGTCTGACTTCTACATCAGGTGTTGCCAAGGTAATCTGAAGTCGCTTTGACTAATATAAATTGCTTCACTTCCTTTTATTATGAGCCTATGACTAATGGACATGCTAGATATGTTAAAGGAAACGGAGTTAGAATCAGCTTCATCAACTTTATAGGTTTTAAATATTCTGATTGAAAATGAGATAATAGTACTCTTTCTATATACATCCTCTATTAAGCAATCGTTTTGTCTTTGAGACAGGAATCCTACGTGACATTTGTGTATGCAAAATATTTTTGGGAACAACAACGGAAGGAACCCCTCCAGTATCAGACAGATGATTAGTCAGTTTTTTGATGTAGATATGTCGTTATTTGCACTTAATAGGGACAATTTAGGAAAAAAAATAAACATTGAGATGGATTGTGCATAGGTGCATTGCGAAAATATTTCAATCTCCTACTCTTATCTCCAAACAGACAATATTAACAGCAAGAATCTGAACAATCACTGTAGATATTTTAACAGTTCTCACGTTTTTTAATAAAAATAAGTAGTTCAATTTTCGATTTATTGTTATTTTTTATTCTTTTGATGGTAATAATTTTTAACACTTTCAACCCTAATGGGCATATTCGTCCCGAAGATTAGACTTCATTCCCTATTGGTAAATAAATCCCACTTTTAAATGGGTTTTTATGTTTTCAGTTTTCTTAAGTAATAAGGGAATAAAATTATGATTAAAGAAAATTGGAAACACTCTCAGATTGCAAATGGCGGACCTGTTTTTGAGCACGCACATTACCCAAGTTTCAATTTATTTATTTTTTATATTTTATAGTATGTACAACTATATTTATGCTATATTAGTGTAAAATGGCTCTTATTAATTAATAATTTAGCCTTTTTAATATCAGAGTTGAGAAATTTTGAATAACTTCTTTTTGTGGGATATATTGTCCCAAACGTATTTAACAGTGGGATAATATATTCCATCAGTG
This sequence comes from Araneus ventricosus, assembly GCA_013235015.1. NCBI lineage: Eukaryota > Metazoa > Arthropoda > Arachnida > Araneae > Araneidae > Araneus > Araneus ventricosus. The sequence continues at coordinate 718,322 of BGPR01000169.1, read as the reverse complement.
ATTAAATTACTATAAAATTTATTGTTACGAAGCTGTAAAGTTTTTTCTCCGACATGCTAATCTTATGGTAGGAAAGAGAGTTTTACAGATGCTTTACTGGAATAGTCCCAGTCAACTATACGATTGGGACATATTGTCCCAGGAGATTTCCAGGAAATAGGAAAAGTGAAAAACTTTAAACTCATAGTGTACTTCTTTTAGCATGTCAACATTAAATTTAACTACTTTTCATAGTTTAATTTTAGTCATACAAAAGTCGGGTTGAAGGAGTTAATATTATATATTCTATTTCATGTAATTATCTTGCTTTGTTATTCATGTCGATGCGTCTTTATTACATTTTATTTCTGTCGTAAGATGCATGGTAAAACAAAGACAAAAAAAACTTTCATCGGGAAGGTATATTGTTCTTTCCAGTGCAAACTTCTGAAGTGAATATGTGAGAGATTAGCAGACCGAAATTTTTGTTTAGAGCTTTGGATAATGAATTATAAGGGGGGAAAGAGAGATAGAGACATACGTTAATCACAAAAATGAGTTTCATTTTTTTTCAGAAGGAAAAAGAGACTTATGTGGTTTCTGCAATAAACTATCCAGTTATTTATTACAAAAGAAAAAGAAAGAAAGAAAGAAAAAAAACCGAAAAGAAAAGATATCTTCGTAACTGTGCTTTTAAATATGAAATACTGCTTATAAATGTTCAACATTCTTTTCTTACTTTTTAACGACATCAATATGTCGTTTGAGTATCAAAACTAAATTTTAACATTAACATTCCGCCGCAGACTTCCTTTCATACTAAAGCTGATCTTGTAGCTACCAGATTCCTGTCTATTGCATTTCAAATCAAATTCTGATCCAAGACTGACAGAAGCCCATTAAGTCTAGTTCGATTGATCTCGACCGGGATCATTCATTGCACATCATTCGATGTTATTAATTTCGCTGCATAAGACGCTATGCAACTTCCATGGCGACTTCTGAAATGCAATTCGAGGATCGCCATTGACCCTTTTTAACAAAACACGCGACCATCTCGGTCTCCAGTAAACATATCCGCCCATGCCAACCGTGCCGCTTTTGTCCACCACCACAACAGACCCAAGGCAGACCATGCCCGCTTTGTTTCTGCGTCTCGCTGCCTGTCAGCATTGTCATTGTGGGCAACAATGGCCCTTTCCCATTTAGCAAATCGGGTCAGGAGTGGAAAACTATTGTACCACTGCCGACAAAAGGTCCCCATGGGTTCCCACAATGCATCTCTCTCTCTCTTTCTGTGTCTTTCTCTCCACGAAAATAAAAGCCTCTGCTCCAACAATACAACAGGATGCCACTCGTTCAAAACTCAAATATAAACTTCTCTGGCCGGGACAAAGGCCCGGAATCTGGCCCGTTTTGCGTCCCATCCTTTCTCTCTATCCTTGTGTTTCACTTGGGGGTCGCCCCACCTTCCCACTTCCCATTGTCTTCCTCGGGAAGGGTCTTTTGTGTCGTCGCTTTTTCGCTATCGCTGACGAGAAATTTCCGTCTTTTGTTTCGTTCCAAATTCGATGGGTTGAACGGGAAATGGCTCAGGCCGATCGTTTTGATGGCATTAATTTCTAATTATGAAACTGTGTGTTTTATTCATCTGTTAAGTGATAGCTGTTTTGTAAGAAGGGGGATAGGCACTAAATGTGGCAAATGGATTTTTAATTGGCCTTTTTTTATTTTTACTCAATTTAACGTTATAAAATTGCCTTCTGGTGATGGAATTATTTCAGGGCTAAATGTCATTTACTTAAATTTATTCTGTGATTTTCTTTGCAACGTAAGATTCAAATGACGATATGAAGCATTTTACTATTAAAGTAGTTACGAATTGAAAAAAATATTTTCTAATTGACAACTTCCACGAAAGTAATACTTAAAGTAAAGGCGATAGCATATATAAAATACGATAGCATATTTATAGAAAAAAAGCGATTGTATATTTGTGAATGCGATAGTATATTTACTTTGATGGTGGAGTTTTTTTTCTAATACTGCTCTCGAGTAACACAAATGTGGATCAGATTTCCTTAAGAAGTCATATAGAAAGGCATTCCATCTCAAGATTAGTTATGTGTTCTAGCTTTTGTAATATTGTTCCTGTCTGTCCTCTTTTTCTATGAGTATTTGTGCTCGTGGGCAAGTTTCACGATGAGTCAGTTAAACTGAATATTACAACGACAGATATTTCAATGAACTAAAAAACTTTTTACCTGTGCGGAAGTGTTATTATTAGAACTACGTATACAACTTAAGTTTTTTTATATGATTACATACGGCTTTTCAATCTATGCTCAGAACAAGCTGGAATATTATTCTATTCTTATTAACCTTTTCCTTGAAGCCGGTAGGGGTCAGCTGTTACCTCGTGAAAGAGTCTTGGATTCGAGATTGGAGGGTCACAGGTTCGGGACTCAATCCGACAAAAGATACGTTGATTCCGCACGGGCGTGGTGCATTTTCAATCAGCCGAGGGTCAAACGTTCGCTCCTTTGTGTGGTGTGGAAGCTTAGAAAGAAGTGTCGAATTAGGTGTCGTTCTTCGTTATCTGACTATTGACTCTGTCACAAAATAGCCTTCGTGTAGCTTCAAAGCGAAACGTTAATCGAACTAAACTAAAAACTGAGTTTCACCAGAGGTACAGAAGTCATACCAGGTTTTTTTTTTCTTCTGCATATAATATGGTTTAACAGTCGAATCATTAAGACTTTGACTTGTTTTATGTAACTAGTTTTGGGGGTCTCTATTTACCTTATAGATAGTTTTACTTTCCTGTCCCATTTTATTACCATGTGTGTGAGACTAGATGATTGTAGGGATAAGGGAAGACAAGAATAAGGGGGGGGGAGAGATCTTATCTTTGAATTATTTGTAAAAGGGGGAAATTAACTTTTCAATTTCTTCAACGAAATATCTGTTTCAAGGGGATATTTGAGAATCCGCTTAGCCGTCATTTAAAGATTAAATGAAGGATATCACAAGTTCGATTGCATTTCAAGCCCCTAGAGATGTTTAGTAAAGTGAATTGATCTGTCTGATGCCTTTTTCTGGTTAAAAATCCTTCCTACGAAAAGTCAGGAGTGTGTGTGGGGGGGGGGGGGCAATTCTTAAAGTATGAAAAAAAACACCGATATGCTTGATAAAGGAATTTTATTCTTTAGGTGCCTTCCCGGTTGCGAGTTCTGGAGTAACGGTAATTTTGCTTAACTTCCCTCGTTCGAACCAATCTAGACATTAAACACGGTATGATATAGCAGGAAAGGAAAGTAAAACTGCCTTCATAATGATTAACGACACCGCAGATTAGCTGCGAAAGGGTATGAAAATTTTAATGGCTTAGAGGCTTGACAATTGTACCAGTCTGTGTTCAGAGAAAATATTTGCTGGCAAGGCAAAGTTTAGAAATTTTGTACACTTACGTAATTTTCGACGACTATACACTATTTTAATGTTTTGGAAACTTAGTTATCAGCTAATGATTAATTTAATTAAATTTTAGTTCCATTAGAGCGGCTCCATCTGGTGGTGTATTTGAGAAAAAAATTGATTTCAGCAATCCGTAATATTTCTAATCATAAAAATCGGCTTCTTAATACACAAACAGAAATGTGTTAGAACAACAGGACAGAATGAAATAGATGGCACTGAGATTTGATGTTCTTATGGCCACTGTTTTTTCTTCTTCTTTTTCTCCACAACATTCTGCACGGGGTTGATTTAATTCTAATATCCTGTATATCTAATACCCTCTTGATAATTTGTTTTGAAAAATCAACTTCCAAAACGACTAAAGCCTCCGTTTACGAAGAAACGCATTCCTATCAGAATAAAACGCAAGAAATGTCAATTTCTTCTTACAGGCGGTATTATTCCCTAAAATTGGAAGGGAGCGTGCCCAGCCCCCGTGTTCTTTCTATGGGTCCTTTGTACGCGTGTCTTTTCAGACGTAGACAGATAGAAGGAACACACCGTGCCAACCAAATCAAAGAACCGCCACTGGGTGGAAGTAGTCGTCGCAACAATGGACCACCAGAGTGTGTTGTTCCTTGGCGCATTGTCCGGCTTCCATTGTGCCACAGGCGGATAGTAATGGTGAATTTCGTGTCCCCTTTCATTTATTTACTTCCTTCTTGTCTTTATTTTGTGTTCCCTTTTGTCATTTGCAGTTTGTTACTTTTTATTCATTCATGGTCTTTTCCGAAAAAGGGAAATTCTTATCGAGCTTCGCTACTAATGGAAAAATTTCCCTGCTCCTTTTTCTTATTTCCCACCATTTTCCTGTTTTCTCGAACTCTGAATGAATATGTTCCAAATTTTTGCAATTGGCAGTAAATTAGTTTGAATTTTAGTAAAATAGAATGTGCATAGCCCCTTCAGTCCTTGTTGTATTGGAAATTTCAAAACTCTGCTGCATTGTTTCGTTAACCTTTACGTAAATGCTAGGAATCTCGATTATCCTTTCAAGACGGAATTTCGGTGAAGGAACAGAAAAGTGTTTCTTCCCCGTTTAAAGTCATTGGAACAATAATTTGTAATTTTTTGACGAAGAAACAGAAAAGTGTTTTCATTTCGTTTCAAGTCATTGAAAGATAAGATTTGTAATTCCTTTCGACACCCTTGTGGTTACCATTTTTTGTATTTCCTCGTTTAGCCATCATCACCTTTGAGTAATGTAACAGGACAAAGGAGTCATACAAAATTTAGTGGTGGAATAGTTTTTGCTCCATAAGTTTACAGGAAATCAACCGTTGGGCTTGAAATTCACACTGTAATTACCTAATTACATATCAAAAGGTAACACCAGCGGGAGTGATCTCCCCTAAACTCTCTCGTATACTCGCTAACACACACGGAGAAAAAATAAGGCAAAAGGCAGTAAAACGCACCAAGCGTCCCTAACACAGGTGGAGAAAAAATAAGCAAAATGGCATACCCACGAGTTTTTCTTGGCGCGCGCCAAGATGAAAGGCGGATACTCGCCAACGCGCAATATGGCCTTGCGTAAGAGAAAGAAAATTGAATATGCAATTTTGTCTTTTTTTTTCCAACCGATTGAAACGAAAATTGGGAAAAGATCTACAATTAATGTTGTAAACCTCATACCATTTTTTATTTATCTAAGTCATAGGGTTTAGGAGTTATAGTGTTAAAAGTATGTGATTATACAGAACTACAGACAGTCAACCTTTGACGAATTTGGTCCAAAATTTGATACGAGCCTACATTTCTGATGATAAAACTGTGTATCCAACAAGCTATTTAAGTTTTTGAGTTATCGTGTTCACATGAACACGGATAGACAGACAGACAGACTTCTCGTGGATGATTTTGTCCAAAATCTGATAGAAACCTAAAATTTGTGTGTAAATATCACATACCAAATTTCATCCCTCTAGCTCTAACAGTTTTTGAGTTATCGTATTCACAGTCAGATATACACACAGACAGACATGATTCCAAAATTGTGTTTTTCGGACTCAGGGAGGTATAAAACATGAGGATTCATCAAAATCTCGAGTTCGAATATTTTGACGATTACAATACTTTCTCTTTGTATACTTCGTGTACGAGAAAGTAAAAAAAACGAGCTGTTACAGAAACGAAGTAGTTTCCAAAAATTAAGGAAATTTTTTTTAAAAGTGCTATTATACTGTCAAAAATAAATAAATCTTCTTACATAAAAATTAATGTTGCATCAGGAATGTGATATGCAAATTTGTGGAACTGCTGTTGTTTAACGTCACTGGACACGCGCACGAAAATAGTGAATAGAATAGAAGCGCCTGCACTTTCTGCAAGTAAAAACTGCGTAGTGAAATTTCGAGATAACCATTTTTTAGATAGGAGCATTTGATATTATTCATCTGAAGAATTATTATGGCGAGCCATTGGGCGATTAGAAGAGGATCAGAGTCAATTCGTCGATTCTATGTAGAGAGATGGTTGAATGTGAGCCCTTCTGTGATTCATAGAATTCATTCCTGCATTTCTAAGAACGGAATCAGCTTCTAGAAGGTAGACTCGCAGAAGATCTAGAGCTACAAGTATTTCACTTGAACGCTATATGCAACTAATTGCAAGGATACGCAAAACCTCTACATCAAGCCACCTCAACTCATTTCTTGTAGTAGCCACTGGAAGGCTGGTATCCAGATGAATTGTGCGCAAGGGGCTTCACGAAGGAGAGCTGTATACCAGACGTTCAGCAGTGCACTTAACCCTAACCAACGACGGTACGTCCATCAAAAATGTGGATCGCAGATTCTCCCCTTAACCATAACGCTACCCTAAATGAGAACTCAGGGCTTTTGAAACGTACTTTTATCTCGATGTTATTGGAGGGAACCTAGTCTCTACCTGTCTCCATACCAGCTGGCTTTCAGAAACATTCGTCACACTAGAACGACTCTCATGAGTTGATGATATAGCATCTTTGTCGTTTTGTCCAATCTATGTGCTCAACATCATTAAATACGCAATCGCAGTGGCCAGGCTCCAATAACTTGTATTTTTTGGAAGATGGATGAATAGGCTACCTTTATAAAAACGCCTGACCACAGTAAACTACGACACTTTACTTCTGATTGTCTCTAGCAACTGCCGAGCAATGTTCTCCACGGACTGATGCGACTTTTCTTTTTGACATAACATCTCTATTGATGTTGATTTTCTTGGACGACCTCCTGCAAACTTTCTTTCACTGCTGTACCAGTGTTTCGGAAGACTCTCCATAAACGAGATACCATGATGTTGGCGAAACAAAATTCTTTCTCTGCGCTTGAGCTTTTTCACGTAAAGTCATCGAGAATCCATAATATGTTACACTTGAAATTATCTTGGATTTGCGACGAACATCTTTAATATTACCTTCCATGCAGGGCCGTCTTAGTAGAAGTGAGCGCCTTGGGCTAGAGTAATTTGACACCCCATCAGAACAGTACTTTGATCGCCTATGGCCCAGGGGAACTTAATAAAATAATTGAGAAGCAATAAAAGAAGTCCCTTGTCCACTCATTAACACCATATACAATTTGGCAGATCGACGGCTTTTCATATTTAAAATTAAATAATTTCGCGCACACACATCGAGCTGAAATCGGTAAGCAGATGAAGCACTCTCACGTGATCCGTGATGCTTTGTTACTGAAATTTGCATACGTGCAACTTTTCTACTAAACTAAGTAGGGGTTTATTTTGCTAGTTGTTATAAGCCACGTTCGCAAATTCCGTGCCTGTGTGCTTCTTAATATTGTCCGCCCTTAACCTTTGTACTCTAGAGTATTTATGGAATCATAAGAAATCCCACAGGTTAGCTATGCGAAGGGAATGAAACTCTAATGGCTTAGTGGTGCAATATTGTACCTGCCCGTAAGAGCGGGGGGGGGGGGGATTTTCTGTACAGCATCTGTATCGTCTGCAAAGAAAATCTGAATGTATTAATGGATTAGTCCAGCTTTCGAGTTTGGTAACGATCATTAGAAGCAGATATAAATGATATGGTGAGATGGTCAAGAAAACACTTCTATTCTATGCCATTTATGTAGAGTTCCTCACCAAGAGCATTGCTACAACATAATTTATGGAATTTTCCTTCGTTAATGAGAACTGAGGTTCAGGCGATTATGTATGTAATAAAATCATTAAACTAGTAGTTCTGTGAACAGTAGACCTCGCTCCCACAACAAATAATAATTTAAAAAAACTAAGATTTTCTATTCATCGAATTTTTTTAAAAGCTTAGCAAATGTTATTCATCGTGAAGACAGCATTGTTTGTAGGGACACCGGACATCATAAGTTGACTCTGAAGGAGATGCAGTGGTGTACGAAAGTTTAGCACAATTCTTAAGGTGCCACAAATTTGGAGTTAATATGGATAAAATTGTTCGCAATCTGCTGAATTAGCAAAACATCTCTAGTTCTTTTACTTCTCTTATCTCTTGGCGGCATATCGAAATATTTGAAAAATATGGCACCAAAAAATCACAGAGAAAATTTCAATCCTTAAAGTAGTTATTTAAGAAAATATCATCGGGAAAATTTCACTATTAAGTAGACATCAAATTAAAATATTTTTTCTAACTCACGTCGTTAGAACTAAAAAGATGGAACTCAAAATAACTTGGCGATAAATATTACAATTTCGCAATATATATATACACTGAAGAGCCAGAAAAACTGTTACACCTGCCAAATATCGTGTAGGGCCCCCACGCACACACAGAAGTGCCGCAACACGATGTGGCATGAACTCGACTAATGTCTGAAGGTATCTTGGAGGCAATTCACACCATTCATCCTTCAGGACACTCCACAAATCCATAGGAGTGCGAGATGGCGGAGATCTATTCTCAACAGCATTCATCAAGGCATCCCGGATATCTTCAATAATGTTCATCTCTGGGAATTTAGGTGGCCAATGGAAGTGTCTAAAGTCAGAAGAGTGTTCCTGGAGCCACTTGGTAGCAACTCTCGACGCGTGGGGTGTCGCATTGTCCTGCTGGAATTGTCCCAATCCGTCGGAATGCACAATGAACATGAATGAGTGTAGGTGATCGGGCAGGATGCTTAAGTACCTGTCAGAGTCGTCTCTAGACGTATCTGGGGTCCCATATCACGCCAACTGCACACGTCCCATGCAATCACAGAGCCTCCACCAGATTGAACAGTCCCCTGTTGACAAACAGGGTCTATGGATTAATGATGTCGTCTCCATACTCGTACACGTCCATCCGTCCGATACAATTAGAAACGAGACTCGTCAGACCAGGCAACGTGTTTCCACTCATCAACAGTCTAATGGTAGTGTTGTCGGGCCCAGGACAGGAGTAAAGCTTTGAGCCGTGCAGTCAACAACGGTATACGAGTGGGCCTTCGGCTCTGAGAGCCCATATTAATGACGGTCCGTTGAACAGTTCGCATGCTGACACTTGTAGATGTCCCATCGTTGAAATCCGCGGCAATATGAGGAGGTCTTGCACGTCTATCTCGTTTAAGGATTCGCGTCTGACGTCAATGGTCCAGTTCTTTCAAGGTCTTTTTCCGGCAGCACCGATGGCGGAAATTTGATGTTTTACCGGACACCCGATATTCACGGTACACTCGTGAAATGGTTGTATGCGAAAATCCAAATTTCATCGCTACTTCGGATATGGTATGTCCCATCTGCCGTGTGCCGATTATAACGCCACGTTCAAAGTCACTTAAATCTTGATAACCTGCCATTGCAGCAGAAGAAACCGATCTAATACATTTGTCAGACATCTTTTGTCTTATATAGGTGTTTGCCGACCGCATAGGGTTACGATGATTGGTTGCATACCCCCGTTATTTGCAAACGCAAGCCTGTACCATTTTTTCTGGCTCTTCAGAGTGTATATAAACAAAATGCTGTTGCTTCTATGAAGATCAGACGATTTATAAGGCAGGAGAAATTATCTTGGCGAGAAGCGTCTGATAATTCCATTTAGACTTAACAATTACAAGCGAATATTTAAAATTCTTTAAATTGGTTACTGCGCCATATAAGGTTAAAAAGAAATGGTTTAGATGGTGAATGAGTTTAAATATAAATTTAGAACTGAAAGATAGCCAAAGATTATAAAAGTAGATAAAATTTATTTAGCAAAATGTAGATAACGATACATAGCGATAAGCGAACTGTGTTTATTTACAACTCTGATTTCATAATCTTAATGTTCGGTTGCCACTCACTCTTATATTACTAATTATATATATATAATTAAAGTAATTATTTTATTATCGAATTAAAATAATAAAAAATAAAACATATAAATCGTTTTCTATTGCTTCAAGAAATATTTCTGCCAAATTTGAAGGAAATCGAACAACCCATTTGGTGGTAATCGTGTAACAAACAAATCTACAGACAGACAAAGTGCCAAATGCTGGACTTAAAACACAGACCTAGCTTCCCTCGGTCAATAAGTGATAAATTGTGGAAATGAACAATTTCACCTAATCACAGAGGGATAGACCATTCGTAGTTTATTGACTCCTTTTTTTACCACTTAAAAGTAAGTCTAGCTAGAAAAAATATTGTTAGAATCACCAAACAAAAATGGCATAAATTGCATACTCTCAGATAAATAGTTGATTTGCTTTTGCATTTCTTAGTGTAAAACTAATAATGTCGGATTACATAATGCATCCATTTCTAGTTTTTATGACTACGCAGCATTCATGAATTACTGATGGTTTGAAATAACAAGCAAAGTTACTCAGGCTTCTTTATCTTATTCTGTCCATCTCCTTTCCCTTCTTCATGTTTGATTCTTCTGCTTTTGCTCATTGTTAACTTTTTACAATTTAACACTTCCTTCGCTCCTACAGATAAATGTCAGCTTTGTTATTTTTCTCAAAAGTAATAATTAATTACAGTAATAGATAACAATATAAGTTTTGATAATGTTCTTTCAATAGGATTGTTCTAGAGATATGCGGTATAAAGAATAGAAAAAATAGGCAAAAAAATAATAGCTTATAAATGATATATATATTTTAAACTAGGAAGTTTTTGAAATATGATTTATATTGAATAAAAGGTGACAACTGGGACCCGTTTTACCTCAGAGCAAAGAATAAGCGGAAACTGTTAGGGATCAAGATTAGAGCGATACTATAAATTTTTTATACAGGAAATTTAAACAAATTATCATGACTTCGAAGATTTTTTTTCATTTGTTTGCCTCTTGTATTGACCGATTAGGTCCTAAATTTTATACAGATTTACAATTTCGGTTCCAGTATCATCCAGTTTCAAATTTCATTTATCTAGCTTTTCGTGTGTCTCAATTATCATGCTCACGGGCGAAATATTTCGCCCAAAATTTGATACAGATCTATAATGTTACCAATATCAAATTCCTAGTTCGTCTAGCTCTTTTCGATTTTGATTTATATTGTTCGCAGATAGACCAGCAAATAGAACATAATTTCACAAAATGTACGGGCTCACGAAAGTCTCAAGAGTCGAGATTCTTCAAAATCGCGAAGTCGAATTTTTTCGAGTTTACAATACTTTCTATTTGTATGCTTCGAATACGAGAAAGTAAAAACTAGTAACTGGACGCATGTAATCCATTGTTGGAAAGTTAACCTTGAGTAACATTATTAATTCTAGATTCTGTTTTTCGTCAGCAGATGACAGAAACCATTCAATGTTCAAAACCCTACGATTCCTCGCTTTTAATATCTGCTCAGCTCATTCCCAGGCCAGTTTTTAATAGATGATGAGTTACATTAACAAGATTTAGCATCCTCATCTAGCAGGAATGCAATTCGACATGAATCTCTTCTGATTGGATCCATAGCTATTTGCCCATGTATGTCAAAACATTTTCTCATCAAATCTTTTTTCTTCGTTTAGCTTCTTACTTATTTATTACTTTTCTATTCACTTTTCTTATCTGTGAGCGTGTGGCTTCAAGGTTGAAGTCGAGAGCCGGTCAGTCGACATTGTTGAATATCTATCATTGTTATACCGCGCTTTGTCTTCCAGTAACTCTAGCCGCAGGCTGGTCTGTGACAAAAGGTTAGATAATACAAGATTCCCCCCGTTCAGCAGTTTTGTGGATTCGCTGCTGCTGCTCCCCCTTCCCTTAATTGGTCTGAAAAACAAAAGGCGCTTTGTACCAAGAGATCGATTGTTTTCTCACGTCTCTTTGACTGTCTGATTTTTTAATAATCGCAATTAGTGTTGCTTATGCGAACCTTCTCCGGGAATTCAATAGAAGAGGAAAATTGCGAGAATTGCTGGATTCACTCTTCCCAGACCAGTTAAGGCTTTGTTGACATTAATCGTTTGTAGGAAATGGTTGCTCTTGACAGGTCCAGGTTGCTTTACGAAATTAATAAGGAGAGCAGCCAATTATTTTGTTTATTCATTTATTTTCCCTAAGTCTGATTCATTTAGATTTTTATTCCTTGCTTTCATAAAACATTTTGCAATAGCCGAATAAAACAACTTGGTTTGATCGCCGCAGTTGAACTAGCGTCATGCCGTCAGTGGCTTCCAGTAATCCAAATTCATCAAGGAAAAGCTGTTTTCCTCTCTTAAGTACATAAGCTTTAATGGAAAAATAAGAGAAAATATAATAAGCATGCAAAATATATATCAAAACATATAGAAACTTAAAAGCAATGTAAAAAACCAAGTTTTTTAAAGATTTTTTTAAGGTTTATGATTTAGAAATAATAACAAATATCCAAAGAACTCATGAAACCTTGGAGTTTTCTAAAAGGTCAATTGGTTGCATTGTCTCTGAATGAATGGCAACAAGAGTGGAATTGTTCAGTGGCTGGTAGAAGAACTTATGACAAAACAGCTTCAGAACCAATTAAAACACTCACCAGAAGTGGCGTAGAGATAAAGGGGGAAGGTAAATGTGGGCGTCAACCTTGGGGTCGCACGCGAAGTCAAACCATTGTTAATTTCGGGGAGCTCCTTTTCCTTCCCCAGTTTCCAAGACCTGATATTTTATATTGATTTTAATTTAATCTCTATACATGTAAGCTTTTAAGTAACATATGTATGTAATGAAAAAATGAACTAACAAAAGCTGCTGAGAACCTCAATTTAAAATTTAAATTACGTATAAAAAATTTAAATTTAAAAGTAACTTCAAACAAAAATTTAACATTTAAAAAATTAACAAAACATTTTTGACAGAATCTCAATATTATAATACAAATATTTCAAGAGCTGTTCACTTATGAATTAGTCAGCTAATTGCGAAAAAAATTGGACCATATTGGCCTGTAAACAAATTTGAAAACATGAAAAAAAAATTCTAAGAATAATGTTCTGAAATTTAAGAAACATTTATTATTAATTTGAACATGTTTCAGTACATGGACCTTGTAAATCAAATGTAACCACAAAATTAGATTATCCTGAATATACCACAAAAAAATTCTCGAGGCCTTTCGGCCCCCAAAAGTTGTGAGGCCCATAGGTACTCCTACTTGTCTACTTTGCCTATTTAGTAATCCGGCTCTGCCCGTGATGCTGAACTGAGGCCATTATTAGTGGGTACGTATGAAAAACCCTACAGATCTGTTAAAAATAGCAGTTTCTCCGAAAAATATTGAAACGATATAGTTTTTAGAAAAGCCATATCGCAATTAAATGAATATGACATGGATTTCATGCGTAACATTAATATATTCAAAATCTTTATACATACCATCTTTTTAAATAATTGTAAGAAAAGCTTTGTGAGTCCTTGCGACTGCTTGTAGGGTTGCTTTTCTAGTCTACCTACCCACATCATCATTCAATCTGCCCATTACACAAGTGAACCAGATTTCACCCTAGTTTTGTACGTCATGAATAAAGTTTATGAAATTAATCAGCACTAATCTTCATCAAAAGAGCTTAGAACTGCCGCTGAGTTTGTTTCATACCAAGATGAATGTCAAATTATGAGAAATGTTGGCATCCGCTTCAAATTGGCACATTTCTGGACTAACGACATCTTAAATAATTTTGCGAAAGGAAAATTTCTGATTAATTTACAAAGAATTATATTTTAACAAATTGTAAAGTTTTAAATGATCCTCAGCAAAGAAAGAAATGATTTTGACAATAAAAGCCAATATTAAGTCTAAAGCAACAGGGATTCGAAGGCAAAAAATTTATCCTAAAAAGATACAAAAAACAGTTTTGCATAGTCAAAGCCAATTAAAGCAAATGTGTTAAGAATGAATAATGTGTAATCCGTTATCACTCGGAGCTACTCAATGTCTGACTGCTGTAGAAATGACTCTGAAAAGAAGCAAGATTTAACGAAGTATTTTCGAAACCAATTAAGAATCACACGTTAGGCTTGATTAATTTTTAAATTGGTTATCAGTAGGAATTACTTAATGTTACATAGATATGAAACTGACCCTGAAAAGTTATGATTAAATTAACTGTTTTCGAAACCAGTTAAGGATCTCATGTTAAACTTTTAATTGTTCATTTTAAAGTAGTTAGAACGAGGTGTTGATTAATATATGATGTTGATCGATGTTGGTTTTACTAGAGTAAAAATTTGCTTAGAATGAAAAGTGTTTAGTCTGGACGTTAGAATGAGTTTCATGACCAATAAGGGTAACACCCCTCTCTCTTATTCGCAAATAGTCCACGTTTTCCAACAGAAATGGCGACAATTTTTGTTCTGTAGAGACGAAACATATAATGATAAGTTCTTTTAAAAACATAAAAGTTTCTCCACTATAATGTGGCTGTTAAATCCCCCCCCCCCTATGTATTCTTTCCATTCTGGCTTATAGACCACAAAAACCATCAACTTTTATACAGGAATAGGGTAGAGGGTTGAGGGATGGACACGAGAGAGAGAGAGATAGAAAGAAAGAGGATAAAAAAAATCTCAAAAAAGTTTTCGCTCTACCTTTTTGGAATGGTATGAATTCGTAGACAAACTTAATGGCTCCGGTACAGTGGAATGAACATCTCCGAACCGTCGAACAAAAGCCGAAAGTCCATTCCAACAAAAGGGGGGAGGGTATGAAGAAAAGAGAGGGGGAGATGGAAAAAAATCTGGACTACAAAAGGCGTCGAAACGAATCAACAAAAGAAAGCTAGCGAACAAAAAAATAAAAGAAAAAAAAGAAGAAGAGGAATTACAAAAATAACAAAATTTCAATCCCTGCACGAAGCAAAGCCTGAATTCTGAAAGAGCTGAAATCTTATTTTCGCCGTCCATTGTCAAGTTGCACTATTTTCAAGCAAGAGAAGAAGAGGATTGCACTAGGATTCGACCCTCCCACCCACCCCACTACCCCAACAGAAAACATCGTCTTGTTTTTCTTTTAGTTTTCCTTTTCAAACTGAATATATACTAGTCGGTGTTTCTTTTTGTTTGTGCGTTTCATCCCTTAGTGTTTCTTATGTGTGATATTTAAGGTCCGTAAGGTTTTCATTTATCTGTCAGCCAGAAAAAAGCCACAAGCCTTGATGCCTTTGTAAACATTAAAGGGCACATACGCCGGGGTTTTTCTTTACAGTTGGCTATTTCGGCTTTTTTAAAAGATATTTTTGTCTCTTTAAGGTGTACAATTTGACTCCTATTGTTGTAAAAGACTTTTCAAATACTTTTTTTCACCCTCGAGACTAGTTTTTCGTGTTCCTAAATAGAGCGACCACAAAACGAAGCAAGAGGCGAATTGCTTAAATAGCTGAATTTAATCATTTTGCAGCAGAGGTAAGCTAAATGTCTTCAGTGCTTTTCCATTTAAGATTTCGTTGCTCAAAATAACTTCCTTTGAAGACAATCATTCTGACTAGATTTTAATTAGATTTTGTGTTTTTCACCATTATCAAAAGAATACATAAAGCTTACATGGAAAATATTCACAAGTAACCCTCAATGGTCACCCTAGGCAACAAAAGGATTCCAAAATATATGCGAGAAAGAACATAACTTTTTAATTTATATACTTTTTATAATTTATTTATAAATATATATGTTACAAAAATATGCTTTATTAAACTTTAGTGAAATCATTTTAATTATTTTCTCTCTAAAAGCGAATGAATTACAGCTATAAACAGTAACAATGTAATTTTCGTAGAACTATTATATTTTTCAACAAAAAGTGAAATCAACACATTAATATTGTCTTTGCGATGCCACCCGAAGACTGATGCCCGAGGCTTCTATACCTCCTTTGCGTACTCCCTTCACTACGCTCGTGTTGATAAGGTATAGACAATTTACGAATGTATATGAGACATTTGATGAATGGTCATACCTTTCGGGGAAAAAATTTGCAAAAATTTATTACAATGCTCCATAGCTTTCCTTAGAAGATTTAAATGTTTGATAAAGAACTCGTGAGAAAATTATTGTCATCTTATTTAGAATTTACCATGATTGTAGTTTCCTGAGAATTTTTTTTCTCTAATTAGAAAAATTGTTTGTCCTTTTTCTTTGTCAAAATCCCCTAATTAAGAAAATGTTTTAAGATTTCATCTAACCCGTAATCTAAAGGTAAATATTTTATGAATGGGAGAAATTTAGCATTTTATAATGACATACTATCCTGAAGAAGTTTCCAAAATGGGGCAGTCAAAAATTTAACAAAGAACAAGGTTTTTGGTTGATAGAAAAATGACGGGAAAACCACCCTTGAAACTACAGATCATATAACAGAATATATACCAGATTCGCAGCTGGGTTTCATAATATGGATCTAAAATCAAAGTAACTATATATAGTCATAAAATAATAGAAATTTCAACAATCTACTTATTTGGGCCATTTGATTACTTATTAAAGAATCTCATTTCATTTTTGATCATTTGCAAAATGACTTGCTAATTCTTTACACTGCGTTCTGCTTCTATAAAGAGAGATGTTAGAACATTCTTCATGATTGCCATTTAGTCGATTGGAACTTATAGCTGTGGGAGGACAAATTTTTACCTTTTTATAAAATTTTGCCTGGTTTGCAACAAGAAATTTTACAAACTTAATGAATTTTTGGCTGGCTAATAAATATATCTCCTCTAAACTCAGGAGAAAATTTATGATGGCGCAATGTGTATTGCAAAATTTAAAGAAAAAAAATCGCCTACAAATTTCAAAGATGTTGCTGAGGATTAAACTGATCATCTGATATGCAAAATTTCATTAATTCCGTAAGAGATTTTCGTAAATTATTGAACCAAATCTAACACGTGGGCTATCTACACTGATGTCCAAAAGTTAATCACAATAGTTAATATGCGAAGAATTTGGATTTAATATTGATACAATGGTTCGTAATCAGTTGCGGGAGTCATGAGACATATAATCGACGGAACTCACATTTTATAGTGAAGATATTAGCGCCGGAAAGTGATGAAAACCAAAAGAAATTTCGATTCATCTCGTATCACAGAAAGCTGATAATAAGTTGAAACTTTTATCAATGGTTTTGTTTGATGTGATCAATCGTGAAAATAGTCGTGTTTTCGTGAAAATAGCAATATTATTCGGGAAGATATGAAGATTTTATTAAAAAATCCCAAATTTTACCGTGTTTATTGCTTATAACATGCAAAATTTTCAACCAAATTGTATGAAACTTGCAGAATGCTTGACAATACGTAAAGAAAGCGATTTATTAAATTTGAATTAAATACTTTGATTACTATAGGAAATATGAGTATTTGTAGTAAATATTTTTACTGCGCATGTTCTGAACGTATCGTAATTTTTCTTTCATAACTAAATATCAGAGCCAGAAATTTAGGGCAACTTGTATAAATATTCCAGTTCAATACTGTTAATATTCAGAAAGATATTGACATTGCAGTGAGGTGAATTTCGGTTGCACTCTAAGCGAAGCTAAGAAGGGTTTTGCACAAATCGATATTTTATAAACTTGAATCTTCGAACAGTAATATTGAATTTTATGAAAGTTGAATATGCTGAATACCCATGCGTACTTATTAAATAAATACATAATTTAAATTGTATTTCGAGGATAACTATTCGAAGAGTCAAGTCAAAAAATTTTCAGTTTTGTGCATGAACCCTCATCATTTAGCTCCTCTTAAAGTGCAACCAAAATTCACTTCGCAGCAATACCGCTATCTTTCTGAATATTATCGGAATGAACTGGAATTTTAATATAAGGTTTCTCTATATATCTGACTCAGAAGTTATGAAAGAAAAATTGCGCTACGTTTCGCACATTGGCAGTAAAAAATTATTTACTACAAATTATCATATTTCCTGTAATATTAAAAATATTTCATTCAAATTTTAGTACAATGCTTCTTTTACGTCAAGTATTAATTTCAATACAATGCTTCTTTTACGTCAACTATTAAGTTTCGTGCAATTTGGTTGAAAATTTTGCATGTTAAAAGCAAAAAACGCTGGAAAATTTGGCATTTTTTAATAAATCCTTCTGAATATTCATGCTATTTTCACGAAAATGCTTGAAAATATTGTGCACATCAAACAAAACCATTTATGAAAGTTACATCTCGTTATCAACTATCTGTGAAACGAGATGAGTCGAAATCTCTTTCCGTCGGCATCATTTTCTGGTGGTTCCCGCTAATAGCCCTCGTGACCAAATCTTCACTATAAAATGTGGGTTCCGTCAATTGTATGCCCCGCGATTCTCACAACTTATTGCGAACCAGTTACGAAGTTCGGTTAACCGGAATTGCACTGTATTTTAAATTAAATTAATTCTTGAACATTGAGATTCAAAATAAATAAATAAACAGTTAAATTTGGTAAAAATCTTAGACTTTCTTATGAATTTTTGTACATAATTACAGATATCCGAAAAATTATATTGGTGTCCAAAAGTTAAGCACGATTTTTAAGATGCGAAAAATTGGAGTTATTGGTTAGCTAACCAAATACTCGAAAAAGCCTGTTAACCAAAGCAACATCCCTATTTCAGAAGCATTTCGGATAACCAGGGTTTCGGTTAACCCGAGTTCGATTAACCGGGATTTAACTGTATGTATAATCTCTGTAGCTTGGCAATTCATATATTTGATTAGATAGCTTATGGTGGAAAGTAACGTGGTTATTTGTGAAATAGGGATATCAATAGCTTATATTATTAATATTAAAAAATGGAAGTGCAAATATGTATCGTTGTTAGATCAGTTGTTCTAATTTTCTTCAAGACTACCTTCTCGAAATTTCCTGTTCAATTGACTTGCACATTACTTTACTCCCGTAAGCAGCTTACAGTGAATTTCATCAATATTTCCAGAAAATAGAATCTGCTATCGATTTAGTTAAAAATGATTTGTTGCCTTAATGAGAAAATGTTACTAATTTTCCGAGGATACTTTGATAAATTTATGTCAAAAGTTCTCTCTCATATATCTTATTTTATTCGTGCCGAATGATTAATGAAATGATGGAATCCAATAAATTAAATTCCTTTAAAACTAATTTTTTATTTTACTGATTCGGTAGAAAGAAATATCTTGATTACATTGACAAAAAAGATGGTATAATATTATTCTCTAAAAATAGTTTTCAGCTCTGCAAGTTCTTTCAATTAAAAGCCGAAGAATATTAATTTGAAAAAATATTATATTTAGAAAATTATATTTTTATTCAGTTTTTTTAGTGGCAACACTTATAGAATTTTATTTATTCTGATCAAACGATATTTTTTTGCGCTTCTGTGAAATATTTTATACGAGTATAATGTTTTGAAGAATAATCAGTCAAAAATGAACTAAAATGAAAGAATATTACAGATGACTATTTTTTCATTATATGCATGCGACGTGCCAGTTAGTAATGAAAAGTAAGTGATGAAAAGAGTTTATCTAGTAAAGTTTTTTCACTTTTTATACAAAAATATATAGTTGTACGTTGAAGTCTGAATAATTCTAAAACAGGTTTTGAGAATTATTCTTTGCTTAGTATATCCAATGCTATGAAATGCATAATTTCTTAATGCTATAAAATGAATAATATCTTATTGCTATGCAATCCATAATATCTTAATGCTATGAAATGCTGAAGTATGTATTTTATTTTTCTATATTTCTTCTTGAAAAAGGCCAAGATAATTTTTGTGACTTATTCAAATAAAAATTCGAAAGACAAATAAATTCTTAGTTTTATTGCCATAAATAAATTTGGGAATTACTCATATAATAACGTTTTCCAACTTTAGACACACAAAACGTGTTTTTAAATTATAAAAATATTTTATTAGATTTGACACATTTATTAATAAAGGATTAAAACAAAACCTTTACTACATATTATTTCATTACATATTTAACCAAAGTCATCCACTTTCGGAATTGCTTAAAGAACTGTTACATATTCAAACTGGAGGGACATCGAAGATTCACCTCATTTATAATTGGTTGAATTCGATATTGCAGTGTGCCTGTGAAAAAGTAGTAATAGTTACAGTTAGTAGTAAATATATCATAAATCCAGAACAAAAACTGTTATCATTGAAACTCACTCTGACGCAAATTTTCTCAATTATATTCTGATATACCTCTCAAAAAGTAAATAAATAATCGGGAGAAAATTATTATTTTTGGTCTGTTTTGATAGTTGTCGACAGATGGTAATTTCTAAAGACAAATTTTCAATTCAGTCACTCACTTCCTCATGGGTTTTTCTTTTTGGCAGATTTTTGAAATTTTTCAAATGGATGTACACAACATGGTAATCAATTTTTACCGAAATTACATGTTCATCAAAATTCTTGTTGTCAAATTAAAACCTGGAATTTGCTTTTACCGAAATACGTTCAGGCATTGTAAGAAATGTTAATGAGTGCAATCTAATTATACTAATTTTTTTATATTTAAGCGTAAAGTGTTGGATCTTGGTTATTTTAGGTATTGTCAATTTAATTTATTTTAAAATTTTAAAAAAATTTCCAAGTAATAGCTGCAAGCATCACGTACTTTCAGCATGAACATTCCAGGCTCTTGGACCTTAAAGATATGTAATGCTATTTAAAATAATGTCAGTAGTTCCTCAGTGATTATCCAAATGTTTTTAGAAATATTTGTTCAAAAATGTCAAACTTTTATATCAAAATGAATTGTCTCAATGTTTTTATAGCAGGATCATGTATTTTTTCCTTATCGGTGTACAAGAACCAAAAATAAAAGCCAAAGTTAAGCTAAAGTGATTGTGCTTCATTTTTTAATCTGCCAATGCCCTTTATTCAAATTTACTTGAAAATAATCTATGCAAAGTTTCCTAAAGTCTGTTTTTTTTTTCTTTTTAGGCTTGAAATCAAATTTCTCTATCCCGAATTCAAGAGGTGAGCTGTCTGTTTTTTGTTGTTACTTTTTAAATACGTAGACTTTGCATGTAGTATATTTAAACGCATCAAGGAATCTTATATGATCATAACGATTAACTTTAGTTTTAACCAGTCATCTTTAAATGGAAGATAGAAATGAAATGAAAGAAAAACGCTGTTATTCACAGAATGCAAAACTTTGAGTAGGGTCTAATGTTTCGATGTAAAATAAAATCCTCTTCGTTATCATTACCTTTAGATGGCAAATAATTCATGCTACAGGATTGCAACTTCATTCATAATTAAGAATACTGAATGCAAACTTGGTTTATCTTTAATGGGGAAGAATCATTCTTATACTACTCTTTAAGTTTTAGATAGAGAACGGTTTATTGGAATAACTCTTTAGACAAATTTCTGGTTTATTAGCAAGGTTTTTTTAAAAAAGGATGATTAATTAGTTTTTAGTAAAAGTTTTCTTTATTTTTATGAGCTGTTACATTGATTTATCTCTTGCTGTTGATATCAAATTTGTATACGAAATTCATTAACTAATCCGTTTAAATGCAATTTCAAGTTCACTCGTGGCTTTATCAAAGTGCATAAATGGTGACATTATAACAATGGAAAGAGAGATTCGGTGGCGTTGTTACAATGAGAAGATAGATTCAATGGCTTTACTACGATGATAAGAGAAACATCCATGTTATGAATGTCAAACAAAGAGTAAATTTCGAAGAAAAACATTTTTATTTTCTCCTTACGAAGTACAAATAGAAAGTATTGTAATGTCCAAAAATTTCGCATTCGAAATTTTATTAAATATCCAAGTTTTGGAACTCCCTGAATGTGGAAAATGCATACAGTAATAACTCGACTTATGCGAACTCAAAGTTACGCGGTTCTTGATTTTCTTCTTCCCAACTTCAAATATTTCCCGTGCCTTAGAACATGATACAAAGTAAAAATTTAGCAATAAAAACAAATAACGGAAATAAAAATAAAACGTCAAAATAAATTACTTCTGGTTTTGTTCTTGACACGAAAATTATACATCTATATCAAATTTTCGACACAATCTATCAACGGGAGGGGGTCTAAAATGCATTCTCGTTTCTCTTCACTGTATTACTAAACTAAATACAAAACCCACTGTATTACGAAAATGTGCGAGGAATATCAGGAGAATACTCCGGCTGATCACGTTTTAAAAGCCAAACATCTTAACAAGGCGAAGAAAATACGATGGCTTGGCTTGGCTTGGAGAGATGCTTTGAAAATTTCATCGCAGAGGAATGAAGTGAAACTATCCTTTTATTTATCCACGATAAACTTCAAAATCTACCGCATAACATCTAAGCTATAAACAATGATTTATTTTACAAATTTTTATGTCAAATTTTTTTTGTATAAAATTTTTAAATCCTAACAAACAGTCTACGGGCAGTCTTTCTATCATAAATACTGAGAACTGTTTATGGCATGATCTCTTCGAAAAAATATATTTCGTTGATTTTTTTTGTAGTGTGCACGGTCTTTCTTGGTAAACAGACTTTGCTAAGTTCCGCCTAACTTTTACTTCCTGCATTGTAAGAGTCACTCTTGGAAATCATTTTTCAATCCAACTCAGTGTGGTGTCGTTACGAATGGTTATCTCTTAATAATTTTGTGAAGACATGCCTTAAAATTTGATCCTTGACTCACGCCTTGATCATTTTTCAAGCCCGTCGCATGCCTTTTATTGTGAGGTCGTGAGATCACCAGGATGTCTTTCTTAACGGAGTTGGTTGTCTCGGTTCGATTCGAAGAAAATTTGTTAATTACTTTCAGCCTACTTGTGTCATCCATATTAATAATGGCTTTTCACCTCGCTTCGCCGGTTAATGCCATTTTTCAGAAAGTATTACAATGGTGTATCGTTAGGCTTTGAACACAGACGAAATAAGCTAATCTTCCTGACTTATTTATTAACATCATCCCATGGAGTTGTGACCATTTTTTAAATTTTTCACTGTTTTTAACTAGCCGTTCCGGTTTATGCCTTTGTTTTCAGTCCGGTTTTGTACTTGTCCTCGGTTGTCGTCACATTACTTATTCTTATCTAATGAGTATCAAACGGTATACATATAGTGTTCATAGCAATAAAATAATTTTCGCTATAATGGATGGAAAATGGTTAAATCAACTTATTCTTTACATACTATTGTTTAAAGGTTTTCTGTAAATATCTGACTCGATGAAAAATGGTTTATTAACCCTGAGTTCAGCCAAATTTTTCATTTTGTTAAAATGCATTAGATGGTATCACGAGGCAATTAAGTTTTTAGACAAAGCATTTTAGATTTTAGTGATATTTTGTATAATAAGCAGATGGATTAAAATGGATTTTTATAAACAAATTGAAGAAATCTTCTTAAAAACAATTTCGAAATGAGTATGACTATCCTTTTAATTTCAAAACTAGGAATATTTAAAACGTGAAAGCCAGAAGTATTAAAATTTATTTCTATTTGAGAAGATAATTTATGTTACAGAAAACTTTTAAGCGAATGTAATTAACTGTATAATTCAGTATGCAATTCAGTATAGTTTTTCATGGTGACTCAGTAAGAACAAGTAACTAAATGGCAAATTTCTTACAGTTCTTTTAATAGCAAGTATATTACTAGTTTAGAAGTTACATTTCACGGCAGCAATTATTTATACTATATAATCTGAAAAATTTGCATATTTATTTATTCTGGACTATCATACTGCTGTATAATTCATTATATTTTGGATGTTATTTTCTGTTTTGATTTATTATTTGTATTTATTTATTTTTATGTTTAACATTTATATTTGTATATTATTTATTACTATCTAATATAGTTTTCACTTATAATAAGATGAACTTTTAGTTAACGTGGAATATTATAACCTAACAATAGACTTGTGACAGGAGACCACTGTCAATGATTTTAATTCAACTAAGTAACTTTTAGACCGTAAAGATGATGTATAAAAAGTTACTAAAATCAAGTTTGCTAAAACTAATATAATCTTCATTGTGTTGACAACTGTATGGTATTAGAATACAACTTAGCAGAGTAAAACGTGGAAAATTAGAAGTTGAAGCTTCGATCAGAGAGCAGTGTCTTAGTAACGGGGGAAGTGGGGGTATCTATTCCTCGGGAGCCAGTCTTAGGGGGCTTAGTGGACAAAATATTAGCGTATCAGTTTCTAAAATCAAATACAAAGAGGGGTGCGAAATAATATTACCATGCCCCGGCACCATCCACCATTGGTACGTTCCCCCGTTACACCACTGGATGCTGGCCAGGACTACGGATATAGGGGTTTCCTATTTTAACCTCCAATGCAAGTGTTTTCTTCGCGCATTGGCGCGACTGGGAACAAAGGGCCTCATGGATATGCCGAGTGCCAGTCTTAGAGGACAATGCGAACAAAATACTAGTAGTTCTGTGAACAGCAGACCTCACTCCCCCCCAAATAAAAAAAAAATCTAAGTTTTTCTCTTCACTGCATTTTTTAAAAGCTTAGCAAATGTTATTCATTGTGACGACATCATTATTTGTAGGGACACTGGACATTATAATTTGACTCTGGAGGAGATACACTGTGCACAAAAGTTTAGCACAATTCTTAAGGTGCGAGAAATTTAGAGTCAATATGAATACAATGGTTCGCAATCAGTTGTGGCCGTGGGACATACAATAGTTGGAGCTCACATTTTACAGTGAAAATCTCGTCACGATGGCATTTAGGGAGGCGGGGGCAGAAAGACATGAAGACGAAAAGGGATTTCGACTCATCCCGTTTCACAAAAATCTGATAACGAGATGAAACTTTGATCATTGGTTTCGTTTGATGTGCATAATATTTACATGCATTTTCGCAAAAATAGCACGAATATTCGGGAAAATATAAATCTCTTTGATAGCTGTTTCTCCTGTTCTATTCTTGTTTTTCTTTTTTCGTGAAAGGTTCTTCGGCGATTCTATAAAGCGGTTCATATTATAATGTAAGGCTCTAATTACACTGGTCTACAAAATTTTTTTTCGTGTAACAGTAATGAAATTAAACTAATTCCGGAGCGTAGAATCCAAAAATAAACGTGAAAAATCTCTAACACATACACTTTTTTGTTATGACTGCTTATCAGTTCTGGAAAAAATCGACAAAAGCATTTAGAACATATGATTTATTATTATCAATATCATGAATTTACTAGGTAATACTGATGTAATTGAGATTATAGACATATTTTAGACAGAGAAAAACATAAAAACATTTAACATTCACTAAATACAATGAAATATTATTACTTTTTTCTTTTATGTTGCGTCAAATCTCTCTCTTAAGAAACCAGAAGTAGTCACCCAACATTGGGTCCCAGCGACCTTGATATCGGTTTCCATAGTCCTAATGTCTTGATGGAATCTTTCTCCTTGTTCGTCGCTAATCACCCCAAAATGTTTCCGAAAGAAGTCTAAACGTGAATGTAAGGAAATGTGTTTTGAACGACATTTGGTACCCCAAGGCTTGGTAGGATTTAAGAAGCTCTTCTATTAAGATTACATAATTTCCATCTATTTTTTGTTTCCTAAAAATCATATTACCACCTTTGCAAATGATTTCCAAGCTGCTTATTCCTTTTGATTAAGATTACTTTCAAAAACAGGGTCGAAAATCAACTTTCTAATTTGAGGTCCATCAAAAACGCCCTTTTTAAGTTTGACTTCACTTAATTGGGGAAAAATCCTCTTAAATGTTTTAATCCTCCACCTTCTTTGTGTATGGCCTTCACAAACTTTTAATCAGTCCTAATTTAATGTGAAGTGGAGAAAGAAGAATCTTTAATAGCTCAACAAAAGAGGAATATACTTTACATTACTAGTTCCAAACTGAAAAGGCGTTCTGCTTGGCCATCCCTTTTTTAGAAAATGCAGTTCTGTTGATCTGCTATCTGCCAAACATAAAAAAACAAGAATACTCTGTAAATCAACCCTTAAGACCCTTTAAATCCCCACAAATCTACCAACTGAAGTGTTTATACTTAATTGCATTTAGAATAGTCTCCATGTTAGCAAATCCATTCACCATCTAAACCATTTCTTTTATACCTTATATGGCGCAGTCGGTAGGATTTTGTGTAGCTAAAGCAATTTGACACTTTTATTCAGTAATGTGGCCGATATTCATTGAAATGTGGTCAGATTGGGGTATAGTAAAAGCAGCTTTTTCCAAGAAAGCGTCTTTTGCGTAAATGTAATCTACTAAGCTTTTGTTCCTCTTAAGTTTACTATCACTTTGATGTGCTAAAAATTCTTGCATTGTACTCTTAATGCGCCTTTTAAATTTTGATGTGATAACAGCTTTGCACTCAAACCAGTCATTATAACGATAACACTGAGTTATTTGCCAATTTTTAGCTGATCCGACAAGACGTGAGATAGCATTTGTCAATTTGAGTTCATTTGTCCAGTTTACTAGTGTTTAAATTCTTTCAACTTCTTTTATCCATTCAGACGCATTATCCATTATATTTCCCTGAATTATTTGAATAGAATTTGTGGTATCGTTAGTTTATGTAATTTGTATTACATTTGGCGAATTTATTTGTCGTTCTAACAACTATCTTTGGGATTCCATTAACGTAGTTAGAACTGAAGCAGTATTTGGATCAATTTTTGAAGAAGGTTGTTGAAGTTGGCTATTTTTCAATAATTCAACTTGTATCTGCAGTTGTTGGATTTCGTTCAATAAATCAGTGCTGTTCGGAAATGCCAGGACTGGCGAGATTGGCCCCCGCCAATGGCGCAGGCAAAGCGGGGGCACAAAAATGACCATTTAAAAAACTTAGTTTAAAAGTTAGATTGGTACGATCTGCTGTGCAAATAAAAAAGAAATTGAGAATAAGCCTTCAGTGGCTCACTAAACATTACGGGAGTGGCTAGTTGTTTTGCCCAGTGGTGAAGTTGCCAGCTTGTCTGGTTGCGACTCCCTTACAGAGAGAGAGAAAGGGCCTGCGCCTTTTTTTGGAACAAAATAGCAAGTAGCTTTATGCTACAAACTGATGCGGCATTGAGCACTTCGAGTTTCTTGACGCCGCAGGAAAAAAGGGTACCCCCAGCAAGGCAAAAAGGGTCCTTCTTTGACCATAGGTGTGGTTCTTGCCTAGAGATGGCAAAACAGACATGCTTCTTCTTCTTTTTTCTGCATCTCATTTTACAGTCGTAAAAATACTCGATGGACAAGGGAACTCGCCTGCCTTAAAAATCTTCTTTGAATCTCTAAGATGCTGATAAGAGGGGAGGGAAGGCAAAAAATTCACGTAATTTAACTATTAAAAGCTCAAAGGAAAGGGGAATCGCGCTTTTTCTTAGAGTTTTGTGTCGCAGTTTTTCTTAGAATTTTGTGTTTCAGGGTAGGGAGGTCTTATTTTATCTTGTTTACTATATTCTAGGAAGTAGGAAGGATAAAGGGGCCTCGTCCTTATTGGACGAGTGGTCCTTTGATGTTTCTTTAGTGACAAATAATACGAAGGATATGTTGCATTTCTGTTTTTGTTTCATCAGAGAGTGGGCGCATAAAGAAATACTAGGACATTTTCATTCTTTTCTATAAAGATAAATTAGTTTTAAAGAGGTGAGTTCAAATTATTTCCGTATTTTTAAATTGCTTTTGTTGCATTAAATATTAGCCGCCCATTTTATTAATTATATATTATTTATGCCAACCAATTTTAAAAACATCAACTTATTTAATTTTTCGCAAGCTAATTTGAACTAAATTTTAAGGCAATATGTTTTGCATCTAATAAAATTAATGACTTCGATTTTTACATTCAATTGTTAAAAAAAGTCTTTGGCAGAATAGCTCTTTAATGTCATTAAATTCAATGAAAAGTAATTTTTATTTCTATCGTGCATAATTCAGATTTAATTTACATTTATTACACTTTAATTATCTGAATATAACTTGAATGCTTTAACTAATTATTACAAATAAATAGATGGTGTGGTTCATTGAAGATTATCTGCCCTAAGGGAAAATGAATTTTAGATCATAGCTAAAAAGTAAATATATGAAAATAATATAGTAAATCTATTTAAAAAGTAAATATATGAAAATAATATAGTAAATCTATTTAAAAAGTAAATTTATTTCAAGTAGCAAAGAATTAACGAAAAATTAAGACTAAAAAAACTGGAAAAGCAAGGAAAATGGCAGCATTTCATTACAACAAAAGAAAGTTTTAATATAATAATCAAAATAATTTTTTATATCACGTTTTTTAAATAAGAGAAACATTAAATTAAACATTAAGAGAAATATTGAATTAAAGATTTGGTGAATCATTGAAATTGGTTTGATTTTCAATCCAGCATTGTTGTAGATTATACATAAAAATATTTTTTTTAAAAAATGTCAAATTTAAGAAAAAAAACGACAAATAGCCTGTTATCATTTGAAAGATTTTTTTTTGAAATATGAGATGGTGTAGAAATTATTCTTAAATGATAATATTTCCGACTATTATCGTTGAACCCCCCCCCAAAAAAAAACACCTCTTTCTTAAGTTTTAATTAATTAATGTTTTAAAAAACTCACTGAGGTGTACTTTGCCACCCGTTATTGTAGGTTTGTACCAAATTTGGCAACTCTAGGCTCAACGGCCTGTCTTGTAGAACGACAACAGACAGTCGCCTATGTATACATGCGCTTTTATTAGTAATAAAAATATGCATACAAAAGCATGATTACAAGCAAAATATAGAATGGTTAGAGTTTATTGCATAAAAAATCTAATGCAACTATTCTACACCAAATTCAAGATTTCCTTGATTTTATTTGTCTTGATAATTGTAATTGATTTAACCATAAAATTTTACTTTACAATAATGTATACAAAGATGAATGTTATTTGTCTTTTTAAAAAAATCGACATTTTTGCTTGATATTGATGAAAGTTGGCGCATATGCTCTTCAAAACAAGAGTAGAATCACTATCAACTTTTCAAAGCTCAAAAGATAATAAAAATTACAATTATTAAAAAAGTAGGCAAGATTTTGCAGTTTTTTCGCCGTACTTTTTAAAAATATCATCTAAAAAATGTTATTTTACGTCATTTTAAAATTCAAAAAAATATCTATTTAATGGTACCAATTTAATAACTGTACAATTTTTTTTTCTTTAATTTAAAGAAATTTTAAAAAATGTATGATTTGCAACAATACTTTTCAATTTTAAAGTGACAAACTAATTTCCTTAATTAATCACATTATCACTAATTTCCTTATTTTTATATAATCGTCTATTTAATCACATGATCCCAGCATGGCGGTTGAGAAGCTGCCGTATAAGTAAGCAGGTTCTTGCTCCCTTGGTGGATACAGTAATGGTGGTGTGGCTCTTAGGGCCCATCTACGATGACGAGTCGTACCCCGGTAAAATGGGGGGAGGGGCGTCGCATGAGCCGCTCGTAATGGGGGCTATTATGTGGGGACCACAGTGCCCGATGAATTCGTGGCGGATAGTCATTTAATGTAGACCCGGGTGCCAAGGCAAGGCGGGGTGATGACTTTTTGTGATATTTAAACACATGATCTTTAACCATTTTTAACATTATGGTAAACGAAATTTGCTCCTTTTGATACATTTAACTACTCTAGCCTAGCTCCAAAGTAGATTTTCAATTACTCGTAGTTTTTTTCTTATACACTTTTTGAAATATATTTTTCAACTCAAGCTCATTAAATAAAGTGATTTTTATTTCATTTGGTAAGTTTTATACAATGAAATATTTTCTTTTTCGCGAATAATAATAATATTTTCTCTCTTCAATTATAGTGAGATAATTGACATATGCATTTTGTTTTTTCTTTTGCTATCGAATTACAGATTCTTAGTTTCATTTTAATTTCGCAATTATTGTAATTCAAGTTTCTTTTTTTTTTTGACATCTTGACTAAGAAAAAAATGAAAATAAGCTTTTATTATTTTCACAAAATTTATTATTTGGAAAATTTTGGTAATTATCTTTTTTTTTATAAAAATTATATTTTTAACATTTTTCTTGAAACTGTTTTTGGAAATTTAATTTCTACTTCAGGATTATTTCTTTTAGTTTTTCAAATCATCATATTATTCTTTCATTCGATATGTAATAAGACGTTTACATATTTTACAACTTTCCCATCTGTTAATTTTTTGGTGTTCAGTTTGGCCTTGCGCGTCATAGAAAATATGTGCAATTTGTAATTTATTTGATGATATATTTATTTTGTTGCGTACAGTATTTTTCTTGAATATAGTTCATTAAAGTATTTTTTAAGAATACGTAGTTTTTATTAAACCTATTTAATAAATCATAAAATATGTTAAATTTGTGTATAAAAATATTTGCAGGAATGTAGATTTTTCCTGGTAGGGATTTTATAGAAGGGGTGAAAAATTAATAAAAATGTGTCACGTAGGGGGGCGCAGCTTTGCCAGTTCCGCCAAGGGCGCAGGATCACCTCAGTACGGCCCTGGGAAGTGTTTCAGAAATTTCATATTGCTTTGCAGCACCTCTAGCTCTTTTAATTCGCTTATCTTTAGGCGACATATCGAAATATTTTGAAAAAGATGGCACCAAAAAATCACAGAGAAAAATTCAATCCTTAAATTAGTTATTTAAAAAAAATCACCGAGAAAATTTCACTATTAAATAGGCATCAAATTAAAGTAACTTTTCCAACTCACTTCGTTACAGCTAAGAAGATGGAACTCAAAATAACTTGGCGATAAATATTACAATTTGGCAAAAAAATATATATAAAACTTCAAGAAGCAATTACTAAGTGAAAAGTTGTTGTTGCTATGGGGATCAGACGATTTATAAGGCAGGCGAAAATATCTTGGCGAGAAGTGTCTGATCCATTTAGGCTTAACAATTACAAGCGAATATTTAAAGTTCTTTAAATTGGTTACTGCGCCATATAAGGTAAAAAAGAAATGGTTTAGATGGTGAATGAGTTTAAATATAAATTTAGAACTAAAAGATAGCCAAAGATTTTAAAAATAGATAAAATTTATTTAACAAAATGCGGATAGCGATACTTAGCAATAAGCGAACTGTGTGTTATTTACATCTCTGATGTCATAATGTTAATGTTCGGTTGCCACTCACTCTTCTATTACCAATTAAATTAATATAACAATTGTATATAATTAAAATGATTATTTTATTACCGGATAAAAATAATAAGAAATAAAACATATACACCATTTTTTTATTGCTTCAAGAAATATTCTTGCCAAATTTGAAGGAAAAAGAAAAACGCATTTGGTCGTAATCGCGTAACAAACAAATTTACAGACAAAGTGCTGAATGCTTGAGTTAAAACGTAGATCACGCTTCGCTTGGTCAATAAGTGCGTATTTGCCACTTTTTAAGCTAAACATGATGAGGGGACGAAAGAAATAATATTATGCCCGGGTGCCATTTACCTTCATTACGGCAGTGTCCGACGGAAGTCCATCCAGCAATTGAGAGTAGTAGAAGTGAAGTTTGCCATTATACAGAAAGCGGAATAGAGCTCAAGTTCAGCACGATATTCCGATTGTAATTACAAGATGCACTGTTGATAATAAGTTGGGTGGCTCTGAGATGCAGAGGTACACTATATGCCCAAAAGTATCCGGACACTTGCAGGTTTTCACATTTTCTAGAATTTCTCCGGAATGGTTTAACCGACTGCTTTTAAACTTCGGACATGTAAAGAATGGACAATAACTCATATTTTACATTGAAGATTCGGTCCTGAGAGCAATTAGGGGACCATCTACAAACTGATGAAGACAAAAACATTTTTGGCCCACCCCGATTCACAGAATACTGATAACAAGATGAAACTTTCAAAGATGGTAATGTTCAATGTGTATAAAATTTACAGGAATTTTCTTAAACTCAACACAAATATTTGGGAAGATATAAAGGTTTTCTTAAAAAATCTCAAATTTTCCCACCTGTTTTTTGCTTATAACATGCAGAATTTTCTGTTATATTATACGAAACACAGAAAAGATGACAGTATGTTAGAGAGGCATTTGTGTAAAACTTTGGAAAAGAATTGTTGAATATTACAGGAATTATTAGCATTTTTAGTAAATAATGTTTTACTGCGCATGCGCGAAACATAGTGTAATTTTTCTTTCACAACTTTAAAGCCAGATATATAGGACAACTTATATAAAAAATTTCTGTTCAATATCATTAGTATTCAGAAAGATATCGGCATTACAACAAGCAGAATTTTAGCTCCTGTCGAAGAGAAGCTAAAAGATGAGGGATTGTACACAAATTGATATTTCTTAAACTTATATCTTTAACTAGTTATATTGAATTGTATAGCGGTTAGAATTTGCTCAGGACCGAATCTTCAAAGTAAAATGTGAGTTATTGTCTATTCTTTACATGTCCGAAGTTTAAAAGCAGTCGATTAAACCATTTCGGAGAAAGTCTAAAAAATGTGAAAATCTGCAAGTGTCCGGATACTTCTGGGCATATAGTGTAGCTTAGTAAACCAAATCACGTTCTGTATTTTAAAATGCTTCTTTTGCAAAAGAAAAAGTTCTTTCAGAACGAGAGGAAGATATTTTCAAATTAATAAATGAAACGTTTTCTGGATTTATTCAGTTTCATAATATAATTTTATTCCAAATACTAGAAACGGCATGAATAAATTTCGTTTGTTCTCCATTGGTTCCGACATTGATTGTCTGTCTTCCCCTTATTATCGCATTAGCAATTGACAGCACTTTTAGATTTATAAGGAAAGATCATATAAATTACCTTTACCTATTATAAAATTAAACGTGCGAGTTATGCCCAAGTTTTAAATCAACTTTGCTAAAATACTGAAAAAATCTTTTGTCAATTTTAGAATTGAAAGTACTTAAGAGATTGGAAACCAACTGCCGTTTTATGGTTTTCGGCTTCATTGTAGTTGAATGCAGATAAGTGTGTGTAGTTTATCATTAAAAATTTAACGCACTGTAATCTGTTTCACATCTGCGATGTTTAATTTCGAAAAAAATGCAGTGGAATTTCTCCGTAATGCTTTACGAAAGCAGCTGTTTCTCAAAATTTGTATTTTGGAATAGTTTCTTTACTGCATGAATGCATTTAGTATCGGTAGTTTTATGAAATGATACGAAATGAGTGAAATGACTTGTGCTTATGTCGTCAGAAACATATATATGTGTTTCTTTCCTGGTATTAAACAAGAACTAGTTTTACAGAACATTCTTAAGTATTTTATAAAACTCACAACCCACTAATTACAATTTATTTTTTCAAATTATGACTGAATACCTATAGCTTAAATTTTTTTTTAAAAAATACACCTATTTTACACTTGTAAGAAAGGATTCATATATTTAATTCCCCGGAAGGGACATAGAAAAAAAATGATGCGAAATTTCCCCGGTTGTTCGAAATCATTCCACAGAACTTTTATTCCACCAATTCATCGAACACAATAGTACATTTTACACAACATTCGCACCTGACAGAAGAAATATCTTTTTTTAAGGAATGAAGCTAAATAAAGACTTTTTTTCTGAAGATAGGGGAAAGAATGTTACCTTCCCCCGTGGGGTAGGAAGGGGAATGGTCAGCAGACAGAAAAAAATTCCAAATTCTACGCGATAGAGCCTTCAGCTCCGCCAACAACCAAACGCAGAGATTTCCGAACAAAAACGCGTGCATTACCGTTTGAAAATGGAAAAAAAGGAAGAATAAAAAAAAATTGAAAGAGAAGAAAAAAGAGAAATATATAAAATAGGGAAAAAATAAATAAAAAATAAAAAGAGGCGAAAGCAGCAAAGAAAGGGTACGTGTGGCCTTTTGTCGGCACCCGGCTGGCCGCATGTTGCTCGAAGACACACCAAACAATAGCCTGCCCAGGGAAATGATCGTCAGGGGCTTGGACAATGAGGGGGCGCAAGTACAATGGGGCACCGGCATTCCGCCCCTTCCCTTACTCCGGCGCCCCCGTACGAAATGGAATGGGTGGCGGTGTGGAGGTGTGGAACGGAGTTCGAATGAAAAATACCGCCTTTTCGTTCGTCAAAATCTTTTGATGCCGGCTTTTTTTTTTGCATTATATTTTTTTTATTCCATTCAGTGGACAAAACCATTGCTTTTGTTGAACTGGTGTTTTTGTCCCTTTCAACTAAATAAGCTTATTTCAAGTTTTATTATTTTTTTCCTCCTTGATTCTCTGTCTATCTTTTTTTTCTTTTATGTACACACGCGCTGAATCGCTTTTTATTTCAGTTGGAAGGAAGGTATCTGTGGCTTTTATCGTTCTGGCTGTGGAGAGGGTTTTACCACCATTATTTCCATTCCGTATTGATTACAGGTCTCAAAAGAGGGGAGGTTTTTGAGGACTTTGAGGTTTTTGTAGGATTTGCATTGTTTTTGGGCCTGCTCACCGCATACACTCAGACGCAGAATCGACCCGATAGAGCTACTTAACAAACCTCACACAGGTAGCACAACTATTTCCCCCATTCAAATGCAATTCAAATAAGTAGAAATAAAAGAAGAGGAAAAAACGTTTACTTTTTTTTCCCCTCTGCTTACTGTTACAAAATCTCTTGTCCCCAAACATTTTATACCTTTCTTGCGTTTTCTAAGATGCCTTTGTTTTGAACTTCTTCACAGATCCTTCAGATTTTGTTATTTTAAGGTAAAATGCTTTTGTTACGATTCTTTGGAAAAGAAAGGAGAGAAAAAAATTAGAATATTTTTTTTTCTGAAAAGCTTCAAATAAAAAACGACTTTCTATAGGAATGAGAATCGGACTTTTCTTTGTTGATCGCTGGTGTCATTTCAACACGAGTACTTGTAGGGTTGCATTCTCAATATCAGTACTTTTTCTTTTCAAGTAAAGTCTCATCTTACTCAAAAGCCGCTTTTGTGGAATCAAGACAAGAGCTACTGAAATACTGAATTGAAGTAGAATTAAGTTTTTATGATGGAACTTTATGGTAACTTTTAGGATTGCTTATAAAAACTGATTTCAATATTTAAAAGGGCTTTTTAAAAAGCTATTTTTTTCTGGTCAGGGGCAGTGGATGTTTAATAAACTGTTGTACAGTTTTAAACTTTTCTGAACCCTAAACAAGACAGGTTCTGGCATTTCTTTTGCTTCCTTTCTTGCGCATAAATGCCAGCTTCCTTCTATAGTAGATTAAATCTGCAGATTTTGACGACTTTTTATTAAATCCATTTCTTGAGAAAAAATGAATCTCATTGTATTGTCAGAGCTGCATACTTTAATATCCGTTTTAAACAGTTTCTTAACTTTCAGCATTGCTTGTTTCTTATGCCCATGCAATGATTCCAAAAATTGATACACAAAGAATGCACACTGGAGTTAATTCATGATCATGCGATAGACATTGAATCACTGTACCGTTTCAGTTTGGAATCCATTGTGCCTTTTGCAGAATTAGGAAGAACGCGATGTCAACACGCAGTTTAGCAAACGTACAATTAGATACCAGTTGACATGAGAGTTAGATATAAATTATGTTTGCCACTCTGGCGTAGCTTTAATTGTTCCATTAGGGAAGCGAATGGCCTCAATAAAAAGGAACGAGTGTAAAGCTTGTAAAATACAGGGTGTACACAAATGAAGTGACACATATCAAAAATTAATTTTAAAAAACTAAAAATGTTGGAACTACGATTTTTTTTAAAATGAAAGCGCATCTCAAAATTTTTTTTAAAGATAGGTAACATGCCATTTCGGTGGTATAGGGGGACGTAAATTACTGGAAAGCAAAAATTTGTTTAGAGCCATTATTTGAGAAAATATTAAAACTGGAAGAAAAATAAAAGCATGTATTGGATTACTCTATCGATTTTGGCATTCTTTTAAATAAGTTACATGGTCTTGGTTTTCATGTTAACCTGACGGATTGGCTTCATTCTTATTTATGTAATAGGACACTCTATGTTTATTTTAATAATGCTGTTTCATGTGGGTTTTCGGGTACTTCCGGTGTCCACAGAGTCCTCAGGACTGTCTTTTATTTGCTGACGACTTGAAATTGTTTAGTTCAATGAGTTCCAATCTAGATGCTGTCCTTTTGCAGGGTGATCTTGATTGTCTTTTTAAGTGGTGCACAGACAACAAGTTACACCTGAACATTGAAAAATGTAGTATTCTTAGTTAAACTCGAAAAGTTCAGCCTTTGAATCATGTTTATAAAATTAATGATCTTGTTTCATCACGCTCAGATTCAGTCACGGATCTAGGTATCATCTTTGACACTTAACTTGATTTTTCCCAACACATTGATTCCATGGTCTCTAAGGCATATCGTAGACTTGGAATTCTTAAACGCAAAACTAGGGAATTTTCGAGTGAAATTGGCCTGAAGGTTTTATACTACATGTACGATCCAGTCTGTATTACTGTAGTATTATTTGTGATACCAATTACCGTAATAAAATTGAAATTATTGAGCAAATTCAAACCAACTTCTTGCGATATTTACTTTACAAGAAAAAGGAAATTTATTTACAAGATATTATCTTCCTCATGTCTACGTGATATGTTTAATATGCCTAGTTTGTGTTCCAGACGAGCTTTTTCTTGTGTTCTTTTCTTTTACAGGTTTATCAATGGTTCGATCGATTGTACTGATATACTGAGCTCTATAAATTTCGCTGTGCCTGCCAGATCTTTAAGGAACCAAAGTTCTTTTCCAAATGTGTACTCAAAATTTAATTATAATAGCAGGTTCTCTTTATATAAACTTTATAAGACTTTTAACAGGATCTCTGGTGAACTGGACATTTATCATATGTCTCCTACTGTTTTTAAATCGAATTGTTTTCAACTTTTAAATACATGACCTGATTTCTTTTTCTTTTTTTACGCTTGATTATACATATTAAGATTTTTATGCGTTTATCTAGTGTTTGTGTGTGTTTGACTTTTGACCCTAGCTTTTTTAATGTTTTTTTGGTTTAATATTCTAAATTTTCAAAAAAATGTGTGATTTTCTATAATTTTAATGGGACGGTATGCAACATGAACTTTTGGAACCTCAGTGTGTTTTTAGTGCTTTTTTAATTGCGTGTTTTCGTTTTAAAACATTTATGTGTTTACATTTTTATAATTAATGTGGTTCTGAGCTTTGAACTGTTGTATTCTCTGCAGTTACTTTTTTTGTGTTTTAATTCACTTTGTGGCTTGTGTACTTTGTATGTTTTTGATCATGCATTCTGTAAATGGAGTCATCTCTGTAGTGTGCTTTCTTTGAATAAATTTCTAGGGGATTTTACGCTCTTTAATTTGTTAATTCACATGTAGTGTGAAAACTGAAGAGTTTTCGTGATATTCAAGAAAACTAAAAAAAGAAACCAGAAAACACCATCGGCTTCTGCTGATCGGTAGCCATTGCGTACGAAATTTTCTCGCTGTAACAAATTTAGAACGGCGTAACGCCGCGTTACCTATCTGAAAAAAAAACTTTTTGAGATGCACTCTTATTTTAAAAAAACCGTAGTTCAACATTGTTAGCTTTTTTTATATTAATTTTTGAAATGTGTCACTTCATTTGTGTACACCCTGTAGTATGGTTTATATGTCAATCACAATTTGAATCTTGAAAATACAGTGTTGGCTCATAATTATTAGAACGGACTGTTAAAATTTCATCTTTTGCTCATATAGCTTTTAGAATTTGATAATTTTTTTCTGTTATGATTTTCTAGTACTTTATTTCATCCTTCATAAATGCATATATGTTTTATTTATTTCTTAAAATACTATTATTCTCAGAAAATAGTATTGTTTTCATACTGTCCATAATCATTCCAACGTCTGATGACAAAGGTTATATTTACGTACGAACTGGTCTTATTTTTTATATTGGTAGTTTTACGAATAACAACATATTTATTAGAAAAACATTTCATTTAGAGTCTGTGAAATAGGCAAGTCGACAGTAATGCCCAAGAACTTAGAGGTTTTTTCTTATCTTTAATCGCACCAATGAAGATCGAAAGGGTGCGAAATCGTATAAAAGTGTAGCCAAAATGCATAAATTGTCGAAGTCAGACATCAACTATTTATACAAGAAATATGAGAAAACAGAATCTATCGAAAACAAAAGCGGCCGATGTAGAAAACCGAAAAGAAATGCTAGAGAAAACTCAATGATCGTAAGATAAGAACGACATATAGTTAAGAGAGATTGTGGAAGATTGGAAATTGAATTGAATCTCCGTCAAATCAAGAATCTGGGTTGCTGAGCTGTAAAAAAACCCCCAGATCTTAGAATAATACACGGCAAAGCGCTTTACCTGTGTTTAAAAGCATTTTTCGACCGATTCAGAATACCGAGACAGTGCTTTATGGCCATGGGAAAGCAAATACGAGCTTTTTGGATCAAAATAAGCTAAAAGAGTGCGTTGCGACAGTCAGATGAGGCGTTTAAATAGACGAATATCCTACTGCTACTTCCTCAATATTACTAACGCCAGACAGCAGCGGTCTTGTCCATGAAGGCATTTCCGCTCCATTTAACCGTAGAGTAAATTTTTGTAGAGTACCACAGAAGACAACTTGCCCTGCACGTCGAAAAGAACCTGATAAAGGTCTTTCAAGCGCGGACTCGATATTACTAACGAAAGACAGCAGCGGGTCTTGTCCGTTAAAACATTTCCATTCCATTCGGCCATAAGGTAAATTTTTGTAGAGTACCACAGAAGCCAGCCTTGATGGTCCTAGGAGTAAGTGATAAACATGCGACAGAACCTGCGCAACGGTGGCCATGGCTGGCAACTTGATCCAAAACTTTGATCATAATCAGGAGTAAAAAATATGAGAAAAAATGTTGGTATTCAACTGAGTTTTCATAAAATATAATTTCAGCTTCATCAGAGATCAGCAAAACTATTTTTTCTTGTTTAAATTGGGTGTAATTTGAGTTATCACGTTTTATTCATTTTTTTTTTATTTCTATGCATCTCTCTGCATTACTTTACTACTTTCTCAAAGATATTAAAGCAGAAAAAAAAAAGATTGGGCTAGACCAAATCGAAACTGATAGTGATTTATGTTAGTGTTTGAATTTTTTAAGCCTATATGGACATTCGCTGTGAAAGTATCCCTTTTTGATGTCCCTTATTTTGTAGGTTGACGTTTTATGGTAGTTAACTAAAAAACAATCCAATCTCGCATAAGTTCTTTTTACTACATATTATTAGTTTTGTTAGAAAATTCGGCATTTAAGATATGAAATAATTTACTTTCATTTCTAAATTCGTATTGTGTCTCGTACTTTTTACTACAAGATTCGAAACATTCTTTCCTAAATGTTTTGAGACATTGCTTTGAGCTAGTCACTTCACTTGACATCTAAATTCACAGCTCTTTAATCGGAATCGTATGACTTTGTCTATACGGTAACCCCGGCTGATATGTAGATCCACTAAATGTTAGCAGAGTATATATACTTGTCTTTACTATGTGTCCATCATCCAATCTGGGGCACACGGGACAAGTTGGCTCTTTTACTCCGGGCTCCACTCCGTGAGTTGGAAGTGTTGCAACTGTAAATATTTCTTAAAGCGTGCTCGTCCCAATAAATGATTTTTACGTATTCTTTCGTTATTCCTGATGTTATTGAATTGTTTTATCATTCGTCGAAATTTCCACATAAGGGCCAGGAAGTTTCTGGCCATAACTTATCATCTAGCAACAGACTTTACTAACAAGAATTATAAATTCAAGCTACCTGTCTCTAACAAGCTTAAGACTATGTAATTAGTTGTTTTTATTCATACGAGCTTCTGAAATCCATGTTTTACACTGGTGTCTAGAAATAATGCACAGTTTTGAAGATGCTACAAAATTGGAGTTAATATGGATACTATGTGGTTCGCAATCAGTTGCTGAGAATTGTGGGACATACTATCGTCGGAACTCACATTTCACATTGAAAATTCGGTCACGAGAGCATTTAGGGGTGATCAGAAAGGGATGAAGGCGAAAATGGTGTTTGACCCATCCTGTGTCACAAAAAGCTGATAACGAGATGTAACTTCCATCAATGATTATGTTTGTTGTGCATAATATTTACATGCATTTTCGTAAGCACAGCACAAATATTCGGGAAGATATAAAGGTTTTCTTAAAAAGTCCCAAATTTTTTCGCATGTTTTTTGCTTATAACATATTGAGTCTTGGACATTTTATATAAGTTTCCCTTATGGAAGTAAAAGTATGCTACATGTCACGCATGCGCAGTAAAAAATTATTTGCTACAAATGCTCATATTTCCTGTAGTATTCAATTTTTTTAATTTAAATTATAATACAATGCTTCTTTTATATATTGTCAATTATTCTGTACGTTTCGTACAATTTGGTGGGAAACTCTGCATGTTATAAGCAAAAAACATGCGAAAAATTTTGAGATTTTTAAAGAAAACCATTCTATCTTCCCAAATATTTGTGCTGTGTTTACGAAAATGCATGTAAATATTATGCACATCGAACATAATCATTGATGAAAGTTACTTCTCTTCATCAGCTTTCTGTGAAGCAGGATGGGTCAAACTCCATTTTCGTCTTCATCCCTTTCTCGTGGCCTCCCTAATTGCCCTTGTGACCGAATCTTCACTGTAAAATGTGAGTTCCGACGATAGTGTGTCCCACGATTCTCAGCAACTGATTGCGAAGCATAGTATATCCATATTAACTCCAATTCTGTAGCATCTTCAAAATTGTGTATTATTTTTGGACACCAGTGTATTTACGGTCATTATAAAAGTGTTTTGGATTGAATGCTTCTTGTATGGATAAATATGATTTTACGATTTCACATAAATGTTCTACAATACAATAAAACCCCAGTTAACCGAACTCGAATTAACCGAAATCCGGGTTATCCGAAATGCCTCTGAAATCGCAAATCCAAAAAACACGTACTGTTACTGCACGGAAATAATAGCTGAGGCGAGACTTTTTTGCATCTATATCCCTACTTTTTTCTTTTAAGCCTCGACGAGAAGGTGAGTGATTAATTTTAGAATACTAATATTAAACTTAATGAGCATTAAAAATATTAATTACGATATTGTTTACCTGTTCCTGTCAGGTGCATTGCTCCCAAACTCGCAGGTGCAAAGATTGCTCCCACCGGAGAATTAACTTTAATAAAGAACATAAGCTTAGCCTAAAAAGAGAGTTTTGAATTCGTTTTACACTCAAAACATTTCAGAATTACGTTCTGTAATTATTTACAAAATAGTAATAGATGTTCTGGCTTAACCGAAAAAAATCGTTATCCAAAACGGATTCCTCCACTCCT
This sequence comes from Araneus ventricosus, assembly GCA_013235015.1. Taxonomy (NCBI): domain Eukaryota; kingdom Metazoa; phylum Arthropoda; class Arachnida; order Araneae; family Araneidae; genus Araneus; species Araneus ventricosus. The sequence continues at coordinate 677,109 of BGPR01000169.1, read as the reverse complement.
TTAGTTCGTTTAACCGGGTTTGTACTGTATGGTGGTCCCCCCCCCCCAACTTAGAAGAAAAATAAAGAAAATGATAATTTTTTTACATATGAACTAATGAACTTACTTCAGTTCCGGATAGTATTAAACGCAGATATGAATCATGCTTTCATTTTTATAATCGATAGAGAGAAAATGTAAAATTAAACCAAGACAAAAAGTGAATCAAATATCCGTAAGAACGAAATTTATTTCCTTTTTCTTAAAATTATGAAATTGAATTATTGACTTAGTTATCATTTCGTGATTTTTATCACCAATTCAAATAAATTTTTATAAGAAAATTGTTAATACTTTTCATATTACCCATTTTCAAAACAGAATTAAATCATAACGGACATAATGTAACTAAAATGAACCGAACAAAGGAAAATAAATTTTTCACAACTATAAGGTGACAACAAGAATAATTAATTCTGGAAGAAGATTTTTTAAAGTTTATTTTGTATTTGTGCCACCGTTTGATGATAACCTATTTGAACTATACAGTTATAATCGTACTTCTATCGTCAGAAAGAAAACAAAAGAGCATTTTTATTTTACGAAACGATTTTCTTTACTAAAAGTTTTCCGTCTTTAATCCAGATATCAGAGATTTGAGATAGATTAGTAGCTCCATCTGTCAGATCCTATCGCAACTATTTATACATCCGAACTTCCGCTGAGTAATGTACCGTTAGTTATGAATGCAAGTATACGAAACAAGCAGTTTTACTTCAAAACAGATAGAAAATTCACATGTGAAGTATGCCTAATGCTGTCACTTATTGTTAGAATTGTATTGTTGAGGTTGTTGGTTTGAGATTTAGAAGCGAAGATATAACAAAATCAGCTCCCTTTGTCATTCCTCAGAAAGGTCGCTTTTAACTAAATGGATATACAATATTTCTGAAGTACGAGTATCTTCCGAAAAGTTTGTTCTGAAAGCAACTTTTAAATCTTTGAAAATTACATTTAGTATGTTGACACTTGATAAACTCAACATAGATGATGGTAAGGCGTTTTTAGTATTTACTGAACCAAAACTCTCTAACCTTTAATTTTTTACTATATTATTAAAATTAAACCATTTTGGAGATACCACATAAATAAAACTAACTGCCCTGTTTGTAATTTAGTATTTTTCTGAAACAAAGTATGCAATCGTTCTAATTTAGTATTAGCATATTTCTTGAATTTATTGTTATCTTATATGAAAACTATAGATTATAAAACTATGTAATGAAATGTATGTGTTGAAAAATCCTAAAGGATAACTCGTGATCTAATAAAAATATAAAGTTTGAGGTTTTTGTCATTTTTTAATATTCAAACCACATACGAATTTCTGGATTTATGAAATAAATATAATTGAAATTAATAGAAATTTCATTGTTAAAAGTGCATTCCAATAAATTCATTCCTAGCTACTTAGCCTCGACTGAATTTATTGGAATGCCAATTATTAGACAAGCTTAAAAAAATATGCCAATATGCCAAAATATATGCCAATTTTTTAGAAAAGGTTAAAAAAAGACAGTGAAACAATATATATATCTTTAAACTTTCAAAGCTCCTTAAGTAATGCTAATTTATTTTGTGTTATCAACATTATTATAATTCAATTTAGAAAACATAATTAGGCATTTAATTTGAAAACCCGGTAAACGTTATGATAAAATACTTTATTAATGAAAGTTAGACATATTGTAATGATGAAAATGCCGTTTCGGATGTATAGCAGTCAATTATTCGCACAAAATTGCAATTTTAAAAAAAATCACAAAATATTGCCAATTTTTAATTATTGCTCCAAATTTATATCACTTTTCAACAAAAACGTATTGTACTTTTCAAGAGTATTTCATATTTTATGAAGAAATTTCTCCCAGAGTTAACATAAATCTTGAAAATTATTGAAGTAAATTGTATAATACATAAATATAATATAATGGGTTTTCTTTACTTTCAAAAGTAACTTTTTTAAAAAAAATCTAAAGTTGCCAAAGTTTATAATTTACAGCATGAGATTCCCTCACTAGAACTTGCAAGGTTTAATATTAATTTTAGAAGAAAAGAATGTATGATGCATACAAAATGCACCATCGAATCCACAGATCGTTTTATGTTCCAGTACCATTCAAATGAAGTTCGAATAGACGATTAAGAGTAAAGAATGAGAACAAACCAAATTGACCTCACCATTCTCGCTTCCTCCTTCCTAAATAACCATCTTAATCATAAAGCACCTAATTTTCAATTCAAATATAAACTCCTTTAAGTGGAAAAATTGACATTCAACCTCAACGGTGCATCGAAATTCGACGCACAGGAGAAAACCACCTGTTTGCGTCCACCGAGCAAAAACAATAATGATAGGTTTTTGTAGGGTTATAATGGGCTTTCAACTAACCTTTCTATTGCTCGTGAGCACGATCGTGACTCGGAGGATGGATCTACACGGATCGATCCATCCTCCACCCCTTCCTCGACCCCTTTTATCGTTTTCGCGGGTGGTTACCTCCCGCACACTCTTCCCTCAAGCCTAGGTGTCAGTTATTTCCTTGTTCTAGTTTGAGGTTTTATTCTTGCGCTAATTGCTGGTAAATAATGTATTAGCCTGTGTCATTAGATGATACTGTTGTGTGTTTCCTTGGCTGATTTACAGCTTGCTTATGAATTGCTGATAGAGAAATTAACCGAGATTTTGACTCAGCGACGAAACAATTGGAATTGTAACAGTTCCATATAATATGGATTTATTTATTTAGAATACATATCTTTCCATATACAGAAATGCTTTTCTCGGAAGGAGGTCCTTGTTGTCCGGATAAACAGGAAGAAAAAAAATGCCATCATCATATAATGAAACTTTTTATTTTTGGAAATCTACTTCCTCTTGTACTATTTCTGATTTTTTTATAAACTTATTAGGCAGATAAACATTAGAAGTAAACTGGATGGCAAAACTTTGAACTATTAAATAACATCTCATTGATTTCAGATTGATATATTTTGGTATCTTTGTCTAGTAATCTTATCTGGTGCTATGCATCAAAATGTTTTGTGAAAAAGTCGTACAATATTATTGCGACATGGTATTTTTCAGTTCACGTGAAAAGAATAATAAGAAAATTCATCCTGCATCTAAATTAACAAAAAATTCTGAAATTTTTACAATTAACAGTATTATTAGATATTAATGTTAAAAATAAGCTTCTGCTTTACAAGTAAACCCTTTTGATAACTTTTTTCAGTGGAAAGCTATAAATTTGGGATGAAATGTCCTTAAATATTACATCTTAAAGAACTATCTTTAAACATTACTCATACACGGCGAAGACTGCAACTTTGTAAATGAAGAACAAAACATATTAGAAACAGCCATATTACGAATGAATAATTGTATAGTTAGTGCCAACCATAAAAATACACTTCAGAAAACAATCAATCATAATTCATTTTTTTTTATTTTCAAAGAGGCTGGACTTATTAGTCGAAAAACAATTTACTTAATTTCATGCAAATTATTGAGTTTGCATTTGAATAGCCCTTCAAGTTTTGGATTCTTTACTAACAAATGACTGCTCTTAGCAATTTCTGCTATTTCTTTCGCACGTTTTTTTTTTCTCTTTTGCCCTTCCTTTATAAAACACATTTTCAAACGTGATGTAGATGGATAGAACCTTACGCTCCGCCTTTCATATTTTTAGTTTTTAATTAATTGAAGGTCCCTATTCTACGGAAAACGTGGCAGTAATGACAGTTGCTGAAAGAACTGAATAGGCCGGCCGTTGAAGATCATAAATAATTTTATCATAAATAACGATTTTCAACAGCCATCACGATCAGATGGTGGAAAATTATTTATTGTTGTGTATTTGATGTTGTTTATCCGAATCACGATTGCGTCAAGACTTGTTGCGTCTATTGGAAAAAAGCTGCTGAGAGTTAACAGGACACCCAGTCAGGGTCAGCCTCATTTTATACCATTTCTGAAACGTTCATTAGCAGTGGAGCTCAAAAATCAAAAATAAATGCAGATTGATTCAGTGCTAATTTATGTCATTATTTCGTTCCTGTTTTCCTTGATGAAGGCTGCCGAAAAAGAACCCCTTTTCTGTTTTCCTTGATTTCAACAAAAAGCAAACACCCATTCACCTATTCTGTGCATAATAACTTAATCTAAACAACACTTTGAATTGAGCCTGACAGAAATCTGTCGCCAATACAGGAATTGGTATTTTTCACAAGCCTTTCATATTAGTTGAATAGTACTTTGTTTAACTAATCTAAACAATACCTTGACTTGAGCCAGATAAAAGTTACGTTGATTAGGCTATCGCCATTACTTGAATGCACCGAATTATCGAATTTAGAGTATTCTTACGTTATTCAAAAGGGATATGAAATGGTGAAAGTTTCAAATTTTTCATCAGATTTTAATAAACTCATTGTTATACAGGTTATTGTTATACAATAACAAACTTCTAAACCGTTAGAGATGTCCATATCCTTCTGATAGGGAAAAAAATGCTTTAAATGGCGTAAAGAATTACATTTTATGCTTTCTGAGTTCATAAATGTAATGCTGAAAAAAGTATGAAGTTTAACTTTTTAAACAGTCAACTGGTCCTATTAGTCATAATTAGTAAAATATTCTTGATAAACTAACATTTTAAACAACAAGATCACTCTTCTGTGACTAAAACCTGACCGAGTAATGGAGCTTTGAGTTTCATAATTTTAAACCAATCAGCGGCCGCATCGAGCAACTCTACGCATTAATTGGATATCGAAGCGACTATTGAAAGGGTCTAAAATCGTCTAATACAGTGATAGTCAAAGCTTCATAACTCGGTCAGTTTTAGTCGCAGAGGAGGGGAACTTTTTTTTGTTTAAAATGTTAATGTGTCAAGAATATTTGTTAACTATGACTAATCGGACCGAGAGACTGTATAACAATTTAGACCTCGTAATTTTTTCAGCAGTACATTCATGTACTTAAAAAAAACAAAATATAAATCTTTACGTCATTTAAAGCATTTTCCCGATTGGAAATATATGCCTATCTCTAACGGTTTAGAAATTAGCTGTTAGGCCACGATTAGAGTGGACATCCTGTCTAAACCTGTATGGTATATGTAAGATTTGTCGTATTCCGGAGTTGTCTTTAACTGGCGGAATTATCGAAATGGGAACTGAGGCTGGAATCCTAACGGCCATCATCGGCCATCGGCCCAACCCCTCCCTTCGTAGGAGGTACGTTCCGTCAGCGGAGAGGAGTTAACTAGACCTCACACCATTACTATACCCACCTGGGAAGCGAGATCCCGCTTACTTATCCGGCGGCTTCTCATCCACGAACTCGCGGTACCCCCCGGGTGGGATATATATGGGTGAGGGCTGCATTCCTGGAGGACTTTCAGGGGAAACTGGTACTCATTGCGTTTCGTTTGGAGGAAGACTGCAGCATTCAATCCGACCAGGCAATTCCTTGCTAAAACGTACGCAGTTTGCTAGTTTTTGAAATATGCTGGTTAAAAGCATATCCAGAGAAGCATAGCATAGCGGATATAAAAGTTATAGCCTGCTTCTACCGATTCATGTTTCTCTGTCGTGCCATACCATGCATTAACCTATTAAGCTACTTGTGAGCTTACTGTACTTGAATTGTATAATTAAACAAAATTTTACATAAAGATTTCACCGTTCTGCAAAAAGCACGCTTTTGAATGTTAGCTTCATGACATTACAACCCATCTCCGCTTGGCGCACGAACAAAGACTGGGAATTCTACAAAAGCAGTGCGAATCATAATTACTCGCAATTGTTTAAATATATATATATATATATCTTAATATATAAAAGAGATAAACAAAACATATTCCCCCAAGTTACTCTTTTCGACCGGTAAGTTAGAAATAGAATGAAAACCTGCATAAAGAGAAAAGACCACCTACATGCAATTCTTATTTTTATATTTCAACGAGGGAAAATAACAGTGAGGACAAACAGCAATTGAAACATCAAAACAAAATATTCATCACATTGTTCCCCAACTCCATTTGACCACTATTTCCAGCGACTCTACCTATTATGTATGTATCTTTCTTCCAACAAAAAGTACTCATATCTGGAGTTTTTATTCAACGCGAAACATTGAAGTTGGTGAAAAAATGCAGCTATACTATTTATTCTTTTTCCTGATAACAAGTGGGCTCTGGGTAGCGCTTTGACAGGATGTTATTTTTCAAATATGAGCATTGTCAGACGAATCCAAGTCACCACCCTGTATCTTTGTCTGGCAACCACGATGTGTGCGTGCTTGCCTCAGACCGTCTCTGTGTGGTCGATACAAAACAAAAACAAAGACAAAAAGACCACGTTTTGTTCTCTTCCAAAACGACAATACCCTGTTTTGTGACACACCCAACGTGACGCACTACACTGCCCATTGTATCCGTTACCTTTTGTCACTGGCATTCTATTTTTTTAATAATAGCCGCGGAATAGAAGGGGGTGGGGGAGTGTTGGAAGATGGCATTGTCTACGATATTTTCTTTGCCCCCTGTTACTTTCGTTTTTTACCACTGCACGTCGCCAAGGTGAGGGTCTTTTGTTTCTATTCGAAAGATCCTAACCTTGAGAAAAGAAGGGAGGGAAGGGTTCTTTTTTTTAGTTGTTGTCGTGTGTGTTAGGGGGTTGGAAAGAGGGCAGGCGCGAACTTTTGTATTCATCGAGCTCGCCCTTGTACCAGGTGACCGGATGATAGCCATTGTCTTTTCGTGGAACTTGTATTCATTTTGTTCTTTTCAAATGATACAGTTTGAGCAGTTTTTGCGGATCTTGATCATATTGTGCGTGTGGGGGAGTGTTTGATTTGATTTTGTGCGAGAAGAAGCCGTAATCGTCGTTTCGAATCGTGAGTTCTGGTTTCTTTTTTCCGGTTTTATTATAATAGGCTGAAATACGGAATCGTATCTGACTTTTATCTCGTTGCAGTTTTTAGTTTAGTAGGTTTTCAGGCAGTCAAATACACTCCTTGTAATATCAGTTTTAGTGTTATAGCTCGGGATGACTCGGATAGTCGTCGATGTTCTTCTTCCAGTTGTGTGTGGAGGAATTTCTTTGTTCAACTATATTCAGTTTCGACTAGATTTGCGTATTCGCCATAACTCAATAAAAAATATTTAGCCCTATAAACTTATTTTGAAGAATCTGAATATGAGCTTGCAATTTGATTAATATGGCCTTGTGATATGGACATTTGATTTCAGGAGTTCGGCGATTTGCAATAAGATAATTTTTAACTAAGAAGCCGACTGATTTAAAATGGCCGAAAACATAACTTTGTAATAACAAAATTAGAATGCATCAACTTCAGATATATTTGGAAATCACTAAAATATTATTGGTAAACTAATAAATCATACTTAAATTGATAATTACGTAATGATGAATTTTAAATGATCATTACAAACAATATAACTTCGTTAGGGACTAAAATACCTGAAAAAAAAGACCGTACAATTTCCGTTATTCTTTGTGAAAAATTAACAACCTAACTTGATCTAAGATTTTCTTTCCCCTAAATTTTGATTCTGTCCTGTCGTATTGATCAATTGAATTCTTCATACATTTAATAATGATTGTATTATTCAAGCCTCGCCTATATTATTTGGCCTGTTCAGCCCGATCAAAAGAATCCCTTTAACCCTTTGCGGACAGGTAACTTTTTAAAACACTCACATCAGGCTGGCGCATTTTATACGCCATCCCGTTTTTTCCCAACTCTGTGCTTTTTAAATTAAATAAAACTTTAATTTTCATAGTGCAATAAGGTTAGGGGGTTGAATGGATGGATAATGTACACATTTATATCCGAATTTTAGACGCTATCCTTTGGATTTCCTACACCTCAGTCTGAAGATTGGTGAACTGTGGCGCACATTATACGCTGTACCTGTCCGCAAAGGGTTAGTGAACAATAAATTTGCGAATGCGTTCAAGAAATATTATTTTATTTAAATATAATTAAACCTATTTTTGTATTAACCAGCCACAAAGAATTGGGGTGGGCTCTACCCTAGATACATTTGTATATTTTGTGTCCATAGATACGCCAGCAATTGTAGATATATTTGCCTGTGAATGTATAAGAAATGTTAACTAGGTTAATTATTATTTTATTATTCAAAAAGGCAATATTTCTATATTCCTCCTTAACTTATACTAGATGCGGCATAAGAAATTAACGTTCATGCAATTCTTCAAAGTAAAGAAGGATAGACGTATGTACGGAGGTTCTAAATAAAAAAAGAATTATTGTATCAGTTAACAGATACAGAATGCAGTACCAACTGAGCGAGCAGAATCAAGGAAAAGGGATTCATTTTATGGAATACGCAAGAATCTGCCATGCATTTTTGTATGCAGGCAAAATTTGAACTAACTTAATAACCAGTTGATCTTACTATATCCAGGTGGCTGGTTTTTGACAGAGTAATGCATGCATGGTACGTCCACCTAATGCTCACTCAGTTTGATACATCAGAAAACGAAATGGTCATGCGCGGAATCCGTTTCATTACTTCTTTTCATCGCGGAGTGTTCCTACTACTACTTGCAAACAATGACGCATCCAAGTCAAAAGAATGTTATATCAGTTTTAAGATACTATGCAGCCAAAAGTACCATGAATACAATATTTTAATCCTCTATCTATTTATATATGTGTGTTCTGAGAATTCCTTGCGATCTTGGAATAGAGATGAGAAGGACAATGTGAACGGTATTGAACGCTACGTGTCATATCTTTTGAGATGAAGCCCTTGTGAGATGCATTCGGCGAATTTCACAACTCAGAAATGGTTATACCAAGAAATCTGCATGCATCTGAAGTCTTAGGAATGTATTCCTGTTTTAGTATGAAAGACCAGCGACATGAACACATTTCACAGAAACAGTGAATCGGTACTGTGGTTTCTGTAATTTCTTCTCCCTTTTGCATCGCAAGTTTCTCAAAAAAAAAAAAGTTTCGTTTGTTCATTTTAAATAAAAATAATAAATAAAAAAAATTCGAGCATTTGTAAACAGTAAGAAAAGAATTATTCAGAGAATTATTCTTTATTGATGCAACACACTTCAAAAAATATTGAAGCGTATTGAATAAAATTTCAGATATTAATGTATGAATCACTTGATGTGGGAGTAGGTAAACACACAAGATTTACATGCATAAAAACGCTTCCTCAGCAAGAAATATTTTCTGTAAACTCGACTGGATAGTAATAGTTATAGCATTTTTACTTTCTCGTATATGAAGTATACAAAGAGAAAGTATTGTAATCGTCAAAAAATTCGAACTCGAGATGTTGACGAATCTCCACGTTTTAGACCTCCCTGAGTCCGAAAAACACAATGTTGGAATTATGTCTGTCTGTCTGTGTGTGTGTCTGTCTGTGTGTGTGTCTGTCTGTCTGTCTGTGAACACGATAACTCGAAAACTATTAGAGCTACGGGGATGAAATTTGGTATGTGGTCTTTAAACATAATTTGTAGGTTTCTATCAAATTTTGGACAAAATCCGTTTACGGGAATTCTGTTTATCTGTCCGCGTCCATGTGAACACTATAACTCAAAAACTTAAATCTCTAGATAAATGTAAATTATGTATAAACATAGCAGGGAAATTTCTGTGTGTTTGATGAACAATATTTTAAAAATTCTGTGCGTAAGCATTTAAAGTACATATCACTCGCTAAACATCTCTTTATATTGAGATGGGTTTTGACTATATCTTCTCAATTATTTAAAGTACACTCATGTGCAACAACATGATATATTCAGAATGATTTAAATTTTCAAATAAAATCATTAAAAAAATCAAAAACTTTAATGGAATCTCCACAAAGAGTTCAAAATACTGAAGAATTCTATAAGACTGTCGGAATTACTTATAAAAGGTATAAAGTTTCTTGAAGTTGCAACTTCAGAAATAAAACATATGTTATCTTAGAATTCAGTCATGGTTATTAGACACTGCTATCCAGATTTTAATTAACTTACATGAAATAGTATATAATTCGTTTCCAATACCAATGGCCGTCTTATCCAAAGGGCAAATTTGGCAGAGGAACAGGGCGCTATTGATCCAAGGGAGTAATAAAAACTTTCTATACTGATTTTGAACCAAAAAGATGAATTTAATTGTAATTTTAAATATGTTATACAATTTTATATGTTATAATATGGTATAGAACTTAGTTAATAAAATAACTTAGGAGAATTATTATAACATTATAATGCATTAATGAATTATTTTTTAGCTAGTTATTTTGTTTGGGCCATAACACTCAGTTTCCTAGTTAGGGTGCTCATGGAGCGGCTAATTACTCTAGACGAGAACGCTGAAATATCTTAAGACGGCCCTGATCTTACACAATATAAAAATACATAAAATCGCTAGCATTGGCATATTTCAAAATAAAATAGCTAAATTTTAAATATGGAAAAATAATAAAAACATTAAAAAATGACACAGCCAACACTCAAATTAAATGAAAGTGCGTTCTATAATATCAATAAAATCATTTTAAAATGACAAAGACAATAGTAAAATTAAATTTTGAAGCATTCTATAAAAATAATAGAATCATTAATTAACTGCAAAAGCTTCGAGAAGGCAAAAAGAACAAGTGACCTTGTGAAGGTGACGGACGGCAGCCGGATGAGATTCGCGCAGTGTGAAAGCGATAGCATAATTACATGCATTACTACTAAGACGAAGTCGTTACGGCGCCGTTTTATTCTGTCGCGCACGCGGCTGGTTCAAACCTCAACAAACGACCTCAAACCGCGTTCTGCTAGTGTGAAAGCTCCCACTCATTTCTTCAGTTTACCAACAAGAAGGCGGCCGAATGCATTCTTGCCATAACGGTAGAACTGAATAATGTGAAAGGGGCCTAAAGCTGATTTTGCTTTCTTAATTATATCATTTTCTTCTTTCACATAATTATAAAATTGGGCGCAAGTCATTTTAAAATTGTAATGACACAGAGATTAGGGAGAAAACGGAACAAATAATAATGCGGGACTAAATGGTAAAATACGGAACTTATGGCTATCCCAGGGAGAGGGAAAATGACACCTTTTCTTGAAGTATGCGAGAAAGTTTAGGGGAGGCCACTCACGCTGGTTTAATATCAAGCGAGAAAGTTTCTTCTGATTTGCTACCAGATTTTAGTAATTTTTGCATCTTACGGAAATAATACCATAATGATCTGTCAATTTGATGTTATCCATTTTAGAATACAGTTAGAGTTCATTTTTCATTTTATAATTTTTTAATACAATTGACTGCATCAAATTGAATATTTTGTGGGTTTTTTTCCGGTTAAAATTGTAGACATAAATCCGTTAAATTTTGAAAACTATTCTAATCTTGATAAATAGCTGTGATTAGGAATACGCATGATAATATTTTGTGACCATAATTTTTTTTTCAATCATCGGTTAATTCGCTTTTTTTTTTTGGAAAACCAACACAATATCATTGTTTTATTGATTAAAATTAGAATAAATACTGAAGAAACTGAAAATAAAACTTTCTTAAAGTATCGAAGCAAGTAGCTTATTCTACAAATCAATGACGTTCTCCTCATTAGAAAAACTTCTTTGATTATAACGCAGAATACACTGAGAGATCTTATCTCATTTATTTGTTTCAGCTTAAAGATATATCTTATCTCCCTATGGTAGTCGAAAGCTGCATTGTTTAAACTGAAAGAATAACTAATTCTAAATTAAGCTTCTAGTTTCGCTGAAATGTCCTTCTATTATACCGTTGTTTCTTCAACAACAATATCAATACAATATAATGTTATATGGACAATATCATCAGTTTGTTTTTACTATTACATTTTTTGTCAATCTTATTCCGGAGGCAGAACATTCGCCCTAAGGACTTCTTTTTCTCTCCTGTATCTTTGATCTTTATTTGCGTATGTTCCATGCATCGAGAATTTGTTTATTTTTTATTTAATATTTATTTCGAAATCTGAGTTGCGTATTGTTACAAAACTTCTAAGATAATTTTATTTGAATAATTAATTTGTCAAATTAGTTGCAAATGTTTTCCGTGCTTTTAAGAAGTTTTATAGTTCTTTACTGTTTTTGCAGCAATAGTGACATATTTTCTGGAAGTCAAATCTTACAGACTTAAACCGGGTTCTGGACGCAGCCAGATGGCATGCGAATTCATAGAGATCACGTTATTCCCAACCTCTTCATTGCACTAGTCTCCAGTAGTGGCGTATTATTGAGATTGCAGTCACATGATCTCTATAGGGTCATGCGGCTTCCATCTGCGCCCATTAACTGCTCCAATGCAAAAGCGGGTTTAGCTAGCCATCAGGTGATCAGAAATGACATGAATTTTGTGAGATATTTTGTCGTTCAATTAGCATTATCTGTTAATTGCTTGTTTAATTTGATTCACAAACTAGAATCTCGAAAGTACTGGAAAAATACCCAAAATTACCAACCTATTTAAATATTCATAAGATGTAACAATCCACTACCTGTTACAGTTTCAATAAGTTAATAATCAGGAAAAGAGTGAACATGGGATTCACGAATTATAATAAGTTATTTTGAAATCCTGTATTTTTTGTCGGTCTTGTTTTCACGTGCTTGTTTCGGTTTCTGTAATGCGTTCATACGTGTGACACATGTATGAAAATTGGTTTGTTTAGTATGTCTTCGTTCTTAAACTGTTTTTATCTTCTTTTTTATGAGCTTTATAACTCGACATCAAACTTAATTTGATGTGCAATTTACATATATTGTTTGCTTGCATTATGTAACATATAATTTTCATTATTTGTTACGCATTCATTTATAACAGAGTTAACTTTCTTGAACGAATGGAAATCGAGCAATTTAATGAAATAGCCAAAGCTGTTCACCTTCTTCTCTTAATAAGAGTAAAGAAATGTACGATTACAACAGCAATTTGCATCACAATATCTAAAGTAGTGAAGAGACACGAGCACGCCTTTCTTCAAAAACGATTCCTTCAGGTACGCATCCACTGTTATTTATTTAAATAGCTACAATACTGCTAAAAGCAGAAGAAAACGGATGTTATATTCCATTCGACTCATCACTGCATCCGCAGTCACGAGGATTTTGTCTCACGTGCGGTTCATAAAATTTTACCTCTGCTTTTAAAATGAAAGAGAAGTAAATATACATAAAAGAGGAAGGAGTACAGATTGGTTTAAATTATTACGCTCGTGAAGCCGTTAACGCTTGTCGGTCCTTTTTTCAGGAGTGCAATTTAGATTTTTGCTTTTGAACTCCGACACCTGTTTGGGTTTCAACCCTTTGCTCAAATAGTGGGTTTATATGAGGGCATAAACCTTTCCTTTTTGTTCTGGTGGTATTGGAATTCTTGTGCACTCTATTGTTAAATGAGGTTGTTGCATGGCTACACTCCCACGTATTTAAGACGTGCTGAAATTTGTCTTTAACAAGTTCTTTTGCAGATGTGAAACAATATATTGTGGTTTTTGGAGTTGCTTGAATGTACTGAAATACATTTTCTGAAAAAGAGAATGCTGTAAAACCTCTTTAGTACTTAGTGCAAAAGATCGCTTTAAAACGACGTACTATTGAAACATGGTTCAAAATATGATAAACTATTTACTTTTGACGTACAGTATAATAGTACTGATCTACTTTTCAATGCGATTTCATAATTATTTTAGCATATTATATTTATAATTAAAGGCAATCTGAATAGAATTTAATATGTTTTAAAATTTTAAAAATTACAACATTTTTTTAAATAATTCAACAACAGTTAATAATGATTAAAGCCCTCTTATTGCAAAAACCTTAAACCTGGGTCATATTATTACTATGGATAGAATTGAAAATAATTAGTTTTATTGCAATATCACTCTTAGTATTTCTTTCTTTTCAGGGCAGTTTGCAATGAAATGTTCAAATTTTAATTCTATATCGGAAAAAATATCCGCTTGTTTAGATTGTCGTGATGTTTGATTTTGGATTATAATTAAATATTGTAATGGGAATTTATATCCTTAAAGAATTTTTCTCCTATGGGTTTAAATAACGCACTATCAAATAACTCCGACATTATAAAGATATTTTTTAACATTGAAATAAATGGGAATGTATCAGGACCTAGGCAAAACTACTTGTCCCGCGTGATGACAACTTCTACTAATCCAGAGTGATTTGAGTGACGTTCTAAAGAGGTTTCACTGCATAATCTATTTTTTGCAAAGTATTCTCAAACAAAATCGTTTGAGTGAAAATGAAGCCGTTTCTATAAATCTTGACATTCAAAATGTTTTAATCGAGATTATTCAAAGATCAACTATCATCAAGAATTATTTTAAAACACTAGTGTTTACGAAATTATATGGAAATAATGTGTGCTTTATCGCAGCTTGTTTTAATTCTTTAATTATTAAATATGGAAAGAAAACTGCTTTGATTACTACGAAATTATCATTTACATTTAGTTGTTATTAGAAAATCTAACCTTATTTAAATTTAAATTCTTTAATTTTGGAAAATGCGTTTTTCCCTCAGCCGAAGATAATGAATCTTATTTCTTTTAAATAAATTAAATATTAGTTAAAATATAGTCAAACCGAGTTTTTCTTCATATACTTTAATTTTCCAATGTTAAATAATATAAAAACCGTCATTTGATATTATAAAAATATGTTCATTTTATTGAAAGAGTTCTCAGCAGTATTTTTACACTTTTGTTATTTTTATGAAATCATTAATAATTGTGCGAATTTTCACATCAATTTCAATAAGGTTATTTTGATTTTTTTTATTTAAAATTATTATTAACTAGCTTATATACCCGCGTTTCTGGGGATGAAAATATTTTCAAGTCTATGAACTTGTAAAAATTTAAACTTGACTAAATAATGTTTCGCAGCAGCATCTTTCGTTCATTTCCGTTTCACCTCTCCCGTGTCGTTTGACCTTTCGGCCAGCACTTCCTTTTGTCTCCACACTTAGAACCACCTGGTATGAGTCTAACAATCCTTGGAACTCCACATTTCCTTCCCCATCATTAATACGTCGCCAACAGAAGCTCTTTAATATCATGGTTTTTATTACCATCATCCAAAGTACCATTTTCTTCCTTTTGGTTCTATGTGCCTGATCGGAAAAACACCCGATAGTGTAATCGGGTGTCTACGTGCAATATATTTTTCTAAAATTAAACGACTGACTGAGATAAAACGACGAAAATTGGCTTAATTTTCGGTATTTAATTAAATATCTTAGTAAGTAATTTTTTTTGAAAGTATGAAAAAGTAGAATTAATCTAGGAACGGACCCCAGAATGGCATGTGCAAATTTCATGTCAAGACTTTTCACCGTTTAGTAGGAGTTCTTGCGACAGATAGAGCGTTAGAACATTTTTTCCCCTCCCATTTTCCTCTTCCTACGATAGGAACCGGACTAAGTAGCCATGAAGGCTTAGAACACACTCATTAGGATCAGTTAAACATTTGTGAAAATTAAACAAAACATCGAGAGAATAATTCACTAACGTCATTGGATCACTGTGCAACCGTATTAAAGCTGTAAATGGTACGACAACCAGAAACCGGAAGTGAAAAGTATACCTTGTTGTTTATGCTCAAAGAAAACAATATTTTCTTATATTAACTTTGACATTGGCAAAAGCCAGCGCGCGAATCAGTAAATTGGCTTTAATTTATTTCTATAAGAATAAAAAGTATTTTTAGTAATTGCGTTAAAAATATTTTTTTAATAGTTAATAACAATCAGAAAAAAACACTTTATCGCAATGGAATTAATATCATTAAAAAGATAATTTTCTGCTCTTTAAGATAACGTAAAAATAATTGTTGTCTCATAAATATTTCAGAAGTTATTGGCAAAAAACGTCTAAGCATTAGGCTTAATAGCGGTTATTTTTCGTTATTTAATTAAATATCTTAAGAATTAATTAACTCTGAAAGCTGAAAATAGCACTTGACCTAGAAATGTGCTCTAGAATGTCGTGTGCAAATTTCATGTCGCTACCGATCACCGTTTAGGAGGAGTCCTTGTGACAGACCGACAGGCAGACAGACTGACAGATACTTATATTTTCTGCTTCATATTATAGATGAAGTAAAACGTTGTTTGTAGAAAAACGAAACCTACTTAGTAGACTGCTTGGAAAATATTTCAAATACTGGTACAAATTTTTTGTTATTTGTGCATATGATAATATCAGTCGATTAAAATATTCTTTTTAGAAACCTGCTAAAAGTGTCACATTTAATTATATTAGGAAATTTACAACTCAACAATTTATTTTACTTCCATTTTATTTTATACTTGCAATGACATTTTTTCTAGAATTTTCTCTCCCTGATTCAGAGATAAATTACTAATAAAAGAAATTCTGAAGTTTTAAATTTTTAGAATATTTAAATAATTGTTTTTGTAGAAAATATCGAAAAAGTGCTTAGGTAAAATCAGACCAAAATTACTTATTATGGAGGAAAAAACTTGTCCTTGTTTAGTCTTTCTCAAAGTATTTTTTAAAAAGATGTTAATTTGTCAAGCGATATTTTGTTACTATTCTTATAAAGTCATAAAAAATCAATATATGATTATTCAACAATTCCAAAGGTGTTTCTTAACGAAGTAAATTTTGATGATTTTTTTTATTTGCAATGGCAATTTCTAGAATTTTTCTCCCTGACACAGAAATAAATAACCAATAAAAGAAATTTTAAAACCTTAAATTTTTAGAATACTAATTTTTCCCCGAATACATCGAAAAAGCGCTTACCTAAAATCCGACAAAAAATTACTTATTATGAAGAAACAAACTAGTCCTTGATTAGTCTTTCTCAGAGTATTATTATCAGAATTTGAAAAAAAGAAGTTACATTTTAATTTGACAAGCGATATTTTGTTACCATTCTTATAAACTCGTCAAAAATCAATGACTGATTATTCAACAATTCGAAAGATATTTAACTAAGTAAATAAAAAGGATTTCCCCGTTATCAGTGACCTTGAGAATTAATCGAATCGCTGGTAGGTATTTTTGCGAGGTACGTAATTTGTGGATGAGTTATATAAACAAAGCTGTAAAATGAAGCTATCACGAGATGAAATTTGTCACAATCATTACAAAGGTGGTGATAATTGCGCTTGGTTTTGCTGAATCATTAAACAAAAGGGTTGAAAATTATAACGCAATACAATGTTTTGAATTTTATTTTGCGAAAGATGCCTAACGCATTAAATATCTTGAAATGTCAAATAGGTCATGCCGTCATTCTACTTAAATATCCTCTGTGCGTTTATTATTGGCCAGGGATAAAAAAAATAATATTTGCTGCAACTTTTTCGATTGCTTCAATCATATTTGGGATATTTATTTTATAAAAAAAATTCGTTTCAAAAAGGAATTTTTCAGGTGGAAATAAAGGAATATTTATTTAGATAATTATGAAATAATTGATAAAAACATAAAACTATATTAGTTTTTTTTTGAAAATATTTAATTATACCATTTCATCTTGTTTTGGGACAACATTTCTTAAATCACGTAATTATTTATCAATTTTGTTTATTCCACCTATCAGTAGGAATTTAAAGGATTTTACTGAGACCGTTTATGAGATAAAATAAATTAAATGTATAATTTTTCAGAAAGCATTTGTTTCGTTCATATTTGATACGCCTCTCCTTTTTTACTTTCTCGTATACGAAGTATAAAAAGAGAAAGTATTGTAATCGTCAAAAAATTCGAACTCGAGAATTTGACGAATCTCCACGTTTTAGAATTTTGGAATTATGTCTGTCTGTCTGTTAACACGATAACTCGAAAACTATTAGAGCTACAGGGATGAAATTCGGCATGTGATCTTCACACATAATTTGCAGGTTTCCATCAAATTTTGGACAACATCCGTCTACGGGAAGTCTGTCTGTTCGCTGTCATGTGAACACTATAACTCAAACACTTGAATAGCTAGATGGATAAAATTTGGTACACAGTTTTATCATCATGAATGTAGGTCCGTAACAAAGTTTGGACCAAATCTGTCGAAGGGTTGAGGGTCTGTCGGACTGTATAATCGCATACTTGTAAAAATTATATCTCCTAAACCCTTTGGCTTAAATAAATAAAAATTAGTATGACGGTTGCTAACATTAATTATAGATCTGTGTCCAAATTTCGTTCCAATCGGTTAAAAAAGGCGTTCAAATTGCATATTCAATTTTTTAATCCGATTCTCCATGCGCATACGTACTGGTAGCAATCTCTGTGCACGCGGAAGGATTACGTCACTTTGTCCTTGAGCCGGCAAGAGTGGAAGCAGTGTGTGTTTTAATCGGCACGCATCTCTTTGAATAAGATTCTTCACCTAAGTATTTTACAATCACTATAATGTAAATGAAAAAAACCTTCTGATAGTCATTGTATTCTGGGTTAGAGTTGGTTCGAATTTTTTATCCACGCGGGGGGGGGGGCGGGAGAAACAGCACCTTTTTGGAGAAGTATACTAGAAAGTTTAGGGGAGACTACTCCCTCTGGTTAATTGAAAACAATTACAAAGATGATAAAAAAAATTACATCAACAGTATTGGAAACTATACGTTTTCACAAAACAATCCTTTTTAATCCGTCAATATTTTGCCAAGAACCAGCCTAAAAGTTAAATTTACTAATAAGATGATTAAGTGAGTAGAGATATGAGATTAAAGATAATGTAGAACAACGAACCGTTGTGATTAAAGATAATGTAGAAGAGCGAATAGCTGTGATTAAAGATGACTTTGAACCTTTTCTTATTTGGAAAATAAAATAAAATAAAATAATACGAATAAAATAGTTTTTTAAAGTATACTTTTAATTTAACTAAAAAACAACTTAATTTTTGTTTCAATTATTTTCTAAATTTTAGTCTTTAATGATTTTTTTTTCGAATTCATTAACACGTGGCTGTCCACTATGGAATCAAAATTTAGTTAAATTAATAGAAAATAAAATTTTGGAAATATTTAAATAGTGTATTTTCATCGAGAACATACAATTGCACAAAATCATGCATCAAGAAGTGAGCAAAAGATCGGTTACAAAATTCCATCTTTAAAAGCATGCAACAAATCTAGCTAATATAAAAGTGTATAAATACTCTCTGTATCAGTTTTAATCTGACCTTTGTTCTGATGATTTATGTGACCTTTTATCTCTTCCAATTTTAGCCATTTTTGGAAATAAAAAAAATTAATATCTAAATACTTATATAAATTTACCTATTTTTAAGGGTAAGTTTTTTTTATGTGTGTGTGTGTGTTCCATTTTCTGATACTTCGCAACTCCTCAGGGGACGCAATCGACAAATTTAGAATAACTTACATAGAATATAAAATGTATTATACTTCTTTTATTTAACCATTTATTAGGAAGAACTATTGATATTAATTTTTAAAATTAACTTTTTTCTAAATGATTATTTGTGGCTCAATGCATGGAGAACAAAATTAATTTCTTTTATAAGAGTATAACCTTTAACTGAATATATAATTTCCTTTTAAATCAATAATATAGGACAAACTTTGTCATAAAAATACCATATTATACTATAAAAAACCTGATCAAAATTTTATTATGCTAACTAAACAACACATTGCTATTATTATAGATTGATACCATGTGCCCTATTTTTCTGAAAATATATCTGTTCTTGTATTAAAAAATAAATCAAATATTTACTTTTGAAGCACGCTTAGTAACCAGGTGCTAGTTGGTTGCGCAATTTCTTGGTGCAAAACACTAACAGGTTATTAAAAAAGGAGAAAGAAAAGGATGTCATCTTTTCTTTCTTTTAATAACACAGTTTATTGAAAACCGCAATGGACAGCAAAATATAATCTTTTAATGGAACAGAGGAAATAACTGTCGAAATAAGACATTACCGAAAATTAGTTGTGACAATAAAAATGAGCAAAATACCAGTCAAAGGTGTGCAAATGTTTTTCTCATTCAAGAATCGGCTTGCTTTTTCTCATATTGCTAATCAAACAACTTTCTTAGAAATCACATTCGTTGAGAATTGAAGTGACAAAGTAATAGCATTCAATATATGACCATGAAAACTGGCCATTAAATTATTGGAATTTTATTTATCAGGCATTGGGTTTAGAAAGAAATGAATGTATTTTGAATGTAATGATTATATGTCCGCAAAACTCGTGATCTCGTAAACAAGGCCATATTAAGATTAAATCGATGAATCTGTTTCAAAACACAATAACTTTATTTTCTGTGTAAAAATGGTTCTTATCAAGTGAAGCGCACGCCCTTAGAGGATTCGAAGACATGAAAAAATGGCAACACAAGACAAGTCATTGAAATTAAAATCATCATAATAAAGAAGAAATGCATTCTACTGATACAAAAATAAAATGGCAAATGTAAAAGTTTTAAATTATCTTCAATTATTTATACTTGATCCAATCACATACAGTATTATATATCATTTAGGCTGAGAGATAGATTAGTCATGTAACCCTAAATGTATACTGTTCCCTCCAGCCAATGATTGTTTCTGATATTGAAATTCGTCTTACTTCTCATGTTTCGCACAGAGTATGAAGAGGAGAAAGCACTTTTTAGGTAAGCAAATTCTCTGCAATCCTTATGGTATATTAAGTGGAGCTGTACTGGTGACATACCGTACCGCCCAGTGATGGCTGGTCCCACTGCATGCGACGCGCCGTAATAGAATGTATTTTGTAGGGAGCACCGAGTCCGTGTTTCCGATGCATGGCGGACAGTCATTTAGATCATTGGGCGTATGAAATTTCAGGTCGGTATAACTCTAGAATTATCTTTCACGATTCTAGATTATAACACGCTTGGCAAAAAACACTTTTTTTATTCTTTTCACAACATATCTCATATATATAAAAGTTGCACTAAAAGTCACTTGATAGAAATTATTTAAAATTGTAAAATTCATCAAAATGTTGTCGGAAGTTAGAAAACTGTGTAGGGGCAATTTAAATTATTATGAAAGTCAGACCAAAATTTTAAAAGACTGGAAATTTCTAATGTACAGAAATAATGTTCTCTTGAGAATCCCATGTTTTAACAACTGGATCAACATTTGAATAATATTACTTACATACTTCTCAGTAATTTTCTTTTTTAAAAAATTCATAATTCTTAATATTTTCTGTTAAAATGAAATCTTTCGGGCAAACTTTGTAGCTTCCTGTAGGATACTTTAATTTTTCGATAAAACAATTAATTTTTAAATTCAGACGTCCTTGGAATTTTAAGAAATTGACGAATTTACTTTAATCATATGGCAATTGTATTAGTAAAATGTGTTTAATGTCCTTTCTCCACCGTCAATATTTATTGTGGTTATTTTCTCATTTCTATACTGAATAAACCCAGATGGAACTGGTGTTTGAAATAAATACGAATCCTAAATCCACACGAAGAGACTGAGATACGGGGAAGCTAGAAAAAGGAATCCATCCAAATAGGCGCATCTCGAATGTCCGACTCAGTTCATTGTCCATCCTAGAAATACCCATCTCGCTTGTGTCCATTCAAAATCCATTGACCGTCTCGGATGCACTGTAATCCATTCAGTCTTCTTGAATGAAAAGAGCGGGAAAAAATTATTCCTTTTTCTCGGACGGTATTTGTTTGCGATCGTAGTCGGTTTAAGAAGTGTTTCGGTTTAAGTTTCTGAATGCGCTGTCCATTTCGGTTCTGAATGGAGAAAAAACTAGCTTTGCAAAATCCGTACTGGATCATTTTGGACCATTCAGTTGGATTTTGAGCCTTTTGAGGATTTAAAGACAGGAGTTATTCTTTGCGTCGAATGGCTGGCTATTCTTTCTCCGTATAAACTGCGAGATGCACCTTTTTAGGAAGATTTAACAAGTTTTTATCGAAACGAAGTTTGCAATTCTGTCATCTCGCCATGCATGAATCGAAACAACTTGGGAAGACTTTTTCAATAAGGATTTTGAACAATTTTACTTTAGAATTAGTTTTGATACTTGAGTCATTTTTTAAAATTCCTTCTCTGTAGCATTTCACAGAGAGTCTTCAAAATCTGAAAGAGAGAGCTCTGAGTTCAAATATGGAGGCAACGGATTAAATTTCTTTTCTGAATATGTTTTGCAGTGTGGAAATATTTGTGTGTATCCATTGTACATTATAGTTTTGATTTATATTCTTATATCTGTCTATAATTTGCCTGTTTTTCATAATTTAAAATTGATTTCATGTCGCAGAATATTATGAATTTTGAAACCATCCTAAAAATTCCTAATCTATTATTCCTGATAAAAATATTTTTCCTTTTGCTCTTTTTCCTTTTCGTAACGTCATGCAGAAGTTCCTAGACTAATGTTATTTGATGATAATTTTAACCCATAAAGGCCCAGTGTTGCCTATAAGCAACATACTCAATTTTGTGTTCTAAGATCTTAAGAATAAGACTGAAACTCTAATGCCTGTTGTTGCCAATAGGATACACGCTGAAATTTTTATTAAATCAATTTACAGCATATAGATGGCAGCCTGAGTGCTGGTAAAAAATAAAAGTAAATTGATGTTTTTTACTTAAGACTGCATCTTTTTAGCTTTTCTTGTAGGCTTGAGAATACCATATTTTATTCTACAATGTTGAAGGAAATTCCGTATGCGTATTAATTATTTATTAAAATTCATCTGTATTTGACATTATAGAATTTTATCAAAGACATTTTTTTTTCCACAATAAAGCCCATTGCTGTCAGTTAGAAGCAAACTATTTTTTAGCCATAAATCATACTTAAAACAAAATAGAATTTTTTAAAGGAGTTTTCCCATGTTTTATTCAAGAAATGAAAGTAACTAAACATTTTAAAATCAATTTTAAAATAATCGAACTTTTAAGGGCTAAATTAATATAATTAATTGCTATATTAAAGATCATTTTAAGCATTTTTTTATCAAATTTAAACTAAAAGGAACATAAATAACGTGTTTATTTGGTTTATTTATTTTTAAAATCTTGTAAATAAGTTTCTTTGTCACAAAATATCCGATAAAATGTGAATTTTCAAAAATTCTCTTTGAAAGCTGTCTTTTTTTCCTTCTTCTTATTTTGGTTTTTTTATTTAGTTGATTATAAGATTCCAGTCAAAATATAAACACAGGTTTTCTCCTACGTCATGTTTTGAAAAGTCGCGATGAAATATAATTTTTATCGCCTTAAAAATTATATGCTCATAAGAAATTATTTGTAATTTGATGTCCATAAAAATCTATTTTATCTACATTTTATGAAGTATATATTTATTGAACAATAAATACAGATGCATAACATTATGATGAATTTTTAATGCTTATTCTTTTCCATCTATTATTTATTACGCATTAATAAATATCGTCTATTAGCAATAATTTTTAATCAGCGGTTTTCGACCTGTAAATATTTAGTTTTAATCACACACCTTTCCAATGAATTTTAAATGATAACATGCAAATGCTTTTTATGCTTACTTATAAGTATTTGTCTATAGCGTTTTAGTTTTGTAGCAAAAGAAAGTGTTTTTCCTTATTTTGGTTTCAGTAATTACTTATTAGTCTTCAGTAATTACGAAGTAGTGTTATTTTCTTGTCTTCGTGTGCCTCTGGTTAATAATCGCTGATTTTAAGCACTTTCATTGGAACACATATGGAGGATATCACTTCAACAATATTAGAAAAATAGAGCATATTGTTTAAGTTTTTGTCCCAAAATTATGTTTCGCACTGTGTTCATAGATCTATGTATAGAATACAGATACTAGAAATTCAGAAGTTTTACTAACACATATCACACCTACCCAACATAAACTCGCGTTCTTCTTTCTATAACCTCTAAAGCCTCGATTTCTACCCCAACTACCCCCCAAATCAATGCCTTCTCCCCCCAGATTGTACGATTCTGAAATCAATGATCTAATCCACCAAGGGAAACCGTCAGCCTTTGGGCAGTTACAATTCTTTTTACCACCCAACTCTCTTTCGTTGAAGAGGTTTTTCCCATTGTCCTCCACAGAACCCGTCGAGAGGGCAGGCGAGCTATTTATCGAATAATTGTCTGCATCCATATTTACAGAGAACTTTTGCCTGTGTTTCTGAGAAGAGAACGGGTTGCCGAAAGCGATTTGGCAACACAAGCTGTGGGATTAGATAATCGATGGTTAAACCGATGTTGTGGAGAGAGGGGAAAGGGTGGATTCTTGAGATAGGATGGAGAGATATTGGTAAATCTTCATAGGGGTTAGATTTATGTGATATAAAAGAGAGGCTAAGAATTTTCTTTTTTAGTCTTTTTTTTATTGCACAGTTTCATATGAATTAACAATATTGTAGGTACAGTACAATCTCAGTTATCCGACATTCCATTTTAATTCACATCGGTTCTAAATTGACTAAAAATCATACACTCAGTGTGCATTTTTGTTTCGTTATTTTTAGAACGACAGGGTGAAGCTCCCAGGTTTCCACACAGTGAGAGTTGTTGGAGACACCAAGTCAGTTAGACCGACGTGGTAATAAACGTTCTTAATATTCAATATACAATACAATCTCAGTTATCCGACATTCCATTTTAATCCACGTGGGTTCTGAATTGCTTAAAAATCATATACTCACAAGGGGAGAACACGACTTGGGAAATTCAGTTCGGGATGAGACTTGGTATATTAATATTATAACTTTTGGGTATTCATTCATTAAAATGTTAAGCGCAATGGCCAGCCAGTAAGGCGAAAATCGCCCTCAAACTTTCGGCAAAGCTAATATACCAGTTGCCACCGTTCTTGAAGTGAGAATAGCATGGTCAGTAACGTGCTAACCTTCTGCCCAGCGTTCGATCCCGCCTCTGTTTTCTTTTTTGAAAATATTTTTTAAAATAAATAATTCATTAAATTAAAAATTTATAAACAACTTTTATTAAAATATTATTAATTTTTAAGCGTTAAATAATTTTTTATTCATATGATATATGATTCATAGTCATAATTTAATTTTTAAACATTTAAATAATCATAAAAACAACTTTAATGATGTTAAATAATGATACTATTTTTATTATATGTCATTAAAAGTTTTGAATGTTTCCTTAAAAGTAATTAGAACAATTTCGTTCTAGTGGAAATCTTCTTTACGGAACCGGTTTTGACCGAGAAAGAGCATCCGTTAATCTTCTGAATACAGAGAAAGACGGTCCAAAATCTGAAGTTTATTTCCCAATAGATTTTTTAAATAAACGTACACCATTTATTAATTATGCAATTTGTTAAAATATTCTTTTATTTCTAATGTTTTATGAGATGATCTTGTATGTAAATAAAAATTAATAAAAAAAGAAAAAGTTTCAAAAATTTACAAAGTAAAAACATTTTCATGAAATTCTTTTATGATGAGAGTACTATTATATATCCCTAATGAGAGCAATTATTATTAGTTATTCTTTTTTAACATCATTAAATTTGCATTTATAATTAATTATTTTTTTATTTTTTGTGAATAATTTTTGAAATTAATAATTTCAAATTAAATTAACAATTTATAAATATTTTAATTAAAATATTAATCCTTTGATTGAAAAATAACTTTTTATTTATATGATCCTTGAATTACAGTAATATTTTAATTTTTAAACAGCTAAATAATTATAAATACATTCTGTCCCGACCAAAACCAGTTCCGCAAGGCTAGATAGGAAATTTTGTAATTACTTGAATGGAATCATTCAAACATTTTAATGACATATAATGATAATAGTAATTATACTTATTACTTAACATCTTTAAAGTTGTTTTTTATGATTATTTAACTGTTTAATAATTAAATCATGACTATGATTCGTATATCATATGAATAAAAATATTTAATGCTTAAAAATTATTAATATTTTAATAAAAGATGTTTATAAATTTTTAATTTAATTAAATATTAATTTAAAAAATATTTTTAAAAAAGAAAACGGAGGCGGTATCGAACTCTGGACCAAAGGTTAACATGCTAGTCCGCTACTTGACCATGCTATTCGCGCTTCAACAGCGATGTCAACTTACTGGTATATAAGCTATGACGAAAATTTTAGGGCCATTTTCTTTTTCCTTTTCTTTCTGGCCATTGCGCTTTGGCAGTTTAGTGGATGAACACCCTAATGGTACACGATTAATACACCAAGTCTCATCCCGAACTGAATTTCCCAAGTCGTACCCTCCCCTTGTCAGTAGTTTCACTGCATTTAGGTGAATTTTTGTTTGTAGAGCGACAGGCTCAAGCGCTCAGGTTTCCATACAGTGAGTGTTGTTAGTGACTCCAAGTCGTATTAGACTGATGTAAAAGTAAATGTCGTTGTTAATCTTTCTTTAATGTTTATTAATTAATGAATGAGAGCTGGTGAACAGTATGAGGTGTCGGAGTCACGACTGTAAGCAAGAAGAGGGACACGTTTTAAAAACAGCTAAGAGAAATCAGTAATCTTCATACTACTCACAAGTATGTCCTAAATGCTACTGAAGTAGCCTTGGAATACATTGCACAGCAAGAGGAAGCCTCAAATACAGGCGTGATACTTTTCATGAGATGGCATGATATAGCATCGATCTGCAGGAAAGCAACTTACTGTCACAGACATTTTGTCTCTGTAGATTGTTTTAATGCTGTTAATTCAGATGATCCTAGATTAATAGTTTCTTTGTTATGCACTGTTTATTACGGGATATTTTACATAAAAAGTGTCCCTCCTTTTCTTTCCTAATTTTCCGATATTTTTACTTATCTGACATCGGTATTCCCCGATAATGTCGGAAAATTGAGACTGGACTGGATAATCTAATTTAAATCTATAGACATGTTAGCTCCCCCACCACCACCACACACAGTATTTGCTTCATGGAGGGTAATTCATTCACAAATTATCAAACTTTCCATTGAACAATGTTGCAAGCTGATTCATTGGTTGAAACTCATATCATTGGTCATAACCACATGATTGTAATGCACTGTTTGCTCACAAAAGTTAATGAGACATGATTTCGCATTATGAAACTGCTCCATTATCTTAATTTTAACTAGAGTACCAAGTGCGAAATAGATACTCCAAGGATTTTTAACATGTCATGTAATCATTCAACACTGATGCCACCACTTTTGATCGGTATTCGAACTCGCGAACTTCGACGCTCGAGACGTAACCCCTATATTATCCAGAACTGTACGCACCCGCCTTAATTACCTATGTTAGAGAGAGATAGCAAAAGAACAATTCGCCACTTCACTGCAAGTATAATAATTGAAATACAGAGGGAGCTTAGAGATTAATATTTTGTGATTAATGGGAAAATAATCCTTCTTTGGATTGCATATCGGATCTATCTTACAACAGATATTATTCAAGCATAAATGTACAGATCAGGAATAAAATAGTCAAATATTGCGTTTAAAATTGATTGAAATATTTAATGCTCATGCACATTTTTCATGCTGCTAGTTATCGGTGCAAAATGTTTAAGAGTTAAAAACATATAAAAAATTATCATTAAATGCTGAATTCGAAAGGAGGTGTAGAAGATTCTATCTAAAATTGGGAAGAAACATTTTCTTTAATCAAAAGATTTCTGATTTAAATTGCAGGATTTGATAAATGTTATTGGGCTTTATTCATCCTTTTAATTTTCGCTTGTAAGGATTTTTATATTAATAAGCATTATACTGCTCCCTTTTCAATTGCAGCATCTTGTATAAATATTGTTAATAACACAATTCCCGATCTAATGGGCTTCAAGTTTTACGTACAGTCTTTCGTCAAACTTGGTCCCTTAAATTCAGGGTTTAGCATATTTGATATATCAAAAGAACCTTACAAAATATTTTGTATCAAAAATATAAAGTTGATTATCATATAATTTGTGTGCTTTATTTGTATCATGAAAAACAGGAAAAAAGGTTGCTAGATTTAAATTAAACAGAGTGTAAATCAAATCAAAGTGTTGATTTAAAATCTTTTAAAAAAATCAACTAATTTTTAATTTGAATTTTAAATTTAAACCATTGGTTTATTTAAACGCTGTTTTATATTTGAATATTGAGGATAACAACAAAACTTATTCAGGAAATGTTACGCAATCTGACATATTCATTAGCAATTGCTTTAAAAATCATAATACACTTTTTGTAATTGAAAATTTTGTCATTGCATGCCATCGATTGTTTTTCACGAAACAAAGAACTAATTTAATGAGTGTTGCTAATTATTTTTCTTAATTGAATGGATAGTATCAATTTATTTCGGTTACTTACTTTTGTGCCTAAGTCGAACAAAAGAAACGTCCTTGCTTTCTTGCATGGCAAAATAATCACATGGGATACTCCTTTGCCGTACATTGGAACTATAACAGTTTAGTATGTAATAAATATGATATTTAAAATGAATAACCTATTTATTCAGCTCTTCCTATGTTATTTATTGGAAGAATAACAACATAAACCACGTTGATAGTTATTATTCCCTTATTTATTCATCAATGCAATAAATACCCTTCTTCGTATGCAGAAGTTTAAAAAAATATAGACTTGCCTACCAGAAGCGACAAATTTTTATATTGCTGTGTATTTCCTCTGCATGCAAGAGGATTTTTAATGAAATTAACGTAGCAAATGAATTAATTTCTAATTTTTATTATCACTAAAAAAATTTTTTTAAGCCGTTGCTTACTTCCTTCTATCACTAAATACAATTAATGAAAGATTTTAGTCTATTTGATTAATTTTTCTTTATTAAAAATGAAGAAATATATACAGCAAACTAAATAGTATTAGTCCAGCAGTTTTGTGAAAATTTCAGTTATTGTTCAAAATTAGAGATATACTAAATACTTAGCATTTTTTATCTCATAACACAGCACTTAATACACACGAATGATTTCTTAGTTAATAATATTTTTTAAAAAATCATAATAATTTCGCGTTATGTAGAAAAGACGTAGTAAATGTTTTACAGATCATAAAATATAAATGTATCAGAATAAAGACACTTGTTTATTAATAACCATTTGGCCTCTTCCTTTTGTTATTTCCGTAAATAACTATTAGTTTAAGGAATTTCAAATGCAGCTTTTTTTCTCTTTGTTTTATAAACTAATAAATATTGAAATACAGCTCAGATAGTTATAGAATTCTTTCGTAACGCATCGACGAAATGTGTTTTTAACATAAACGCTATAGATGAAACGAACAAAAACACCTTTTCAATCGTCACACAAAGCTCAAAAACATCTCACTTTTATTACATCTAAGATGTTTTGCCCAATTTTTTTAAATAAAAGAAAATGAAAATTTTTCTGTGTCATAATCAGCACGAAGCAAAAAACCTTAGTAGTGCCATCTTCTCAGGTAGAAAACAGAACACTTTTTTTCAACACACGCCAGCATTCCGGAAGACACGGATGGAACGAAATGGAGGAGCACTACCCCCACCTAGACCCCTTTAACAACCCTGTTGATATCCCTCCATCCTCCTTTTGTGCCGGGCACCCGGAATGAAACCGTATGCATTTTTCTGCTGGCATATCTGCATAGAGGCGAGCGTGCTTTTGCCTCTTTTGTGCGAGCATAATCGAAACGAATGAAGGAAACCCGGTCGAAAGAAAAGCAGGCAGCAGATACATAACATATATCTGTATGGATAGAGATAGAGATAGAGAGAGTTGGGTTTCTATCAAAAGTAAAAAACGTGGAAAAACCATTCCCCCTTTCCTCCTAAAAGATCTGGAAGGCAACAGCCTAATTTGGTGTCTTGTGCGCTTTGACTACGGCAAACAACATAATGCAGCTCGAGAGCCATGACAATGGCTGGGGCTCTCTTGTTAGGAGAGCTAGGGGCCATTGAAAAGAATGCCTTTTTGAGAGGCCTAATGGAAAACTTCACAAAGAGCATTCTCTCTCCCCTCCCCGTTGTATTGGGCAGGGCCCCGGAGTAGTGTATGTGCTGCTGACACGAAATATTCAATTTCTTACGTGGAAATGTTGTTCGAAGGCAAAGGGAAGGTAATATTAAAATGTTCTTGTTGTCAGCATCGTTTGGAAGGAAAATAATAGCGCTTTTGGATCAGTTACAGATATATATTACCTTGTACGTTCTTTATGGGAGAGCGCGCGTGTTGTGTGCTATTTATTTATTTTATTTTAGTGGAGGTTTATTTATTATTATTTATTTATTTTTTCTTCCTTTATAATCTTTTTCAGAAACTAAAACCCCCTCCTTTCAATTTGCGTGCGAGTGTTGGCAGAGGAGGAGGGATATGGTGAAGTTTGTATTAAAATGGGGGCTAATAATGTGACTATTATAAATGTGCTGAACTTGAAGTGGCCGCCATTTTGGGATTTGGTAATAAACACGTTTCTAGCGCTGCATGTGGTTTGTAAGCATCTCTTAACAGTTTCCATAAGGTAAAGATTTTATTCAGTAGTGGAGAAGTCTTATAACCTTATAACACTAGAGTAAACAATCCGTCAGTTTCGGCACGTTAATTGCCATCGTAATTGAATAATGATGAAAGACTTATATCAATTGTAAAAATGAAGTAACCAATCAGTTATTTGAGTTTCAGTAATTCCGATCAGAATTGAGTAGTGAGTGAATACATATATCAATAATAAAATTAAAATAACCAGTAGATAATTCGAAATTCTAACAAATTTGAAGCGACAAGTTGGAACAGATTTAGTATAAATTAAAAATTGTTTGCATAACACTTAGGCTCTTTAGCTGATGATCTGTGGCCAGAGAATAATTTGCTATTGTAAGCGTTTTATGAATATATTTGTTATTTTAGAAAAAATAGATTAAGAATAGAACATATGCCGTATTTAGTATCTGAATTGAATGTATAATATTTCTCTTATATCGTCCACGTTACTTTTATAAGATTGTTATAAATAAGAAAGAACAATAAGTTCCTGTTTTTTACTTAAATCACACCGGATATTCTGGAAAATTATTTGTCCTACATATTCATCTATTACCCACTTAAATGTATTTCCTAAAAGTCTAAAGTAGAATAAATGGAGATTCTCTAACGAATTTGAAAGGTATTGAGAGAAAAAAATTGTTTATTCATTAGATTTATTATATATAAGCTTGAGACACATTTTGAAAGAAAAGAAAAGAAAAAAAAACAGTTATTTTTAACTTGTTGTTCTTCTTTCAAAAAGACCCATCATTTGTGAATTAATTTTATTTATAACATGAAAATAACTAAAAAACCGTATCATCTGTTGTATTTTCCATTTCATTGTCCTCCCTCCCCAAAAAAATATATACAACTGCGTACATTTGTAAAAAAATGTCCGTAGCTATATTTTTCGTTTAAGAATTAATCTTATTTGTGAATTAAATTTAACTAATTTTAAAGAATAACACTATAAATCGGCTATGTGCCTCTTAATAAACTTCTATATCATGCCATCTCATGAAACATGTATTTCTTTATTCTCTTAACAAAAATATTTCGGAATTTACTTAACTCTTTAAGCAGTTTTCCCTTCCCTCTGTAAAAGTTGCTTCACTGTAGTAGTATGAGTTCTGCGTAGAAAAAAAATGTATGTTCTATGTTCGATTTTTTAAAATGTTCAGTCCTTTTTTGTTGATTTTCTAGTGAATATCTCAGCAGATTTATTAGAAATTACTACCTATATTGTTCCAGGATAATTCATTACTTAGGAGATATAAAACTGGTATAGAAATAAGTATTATATTTTATACACTTAACAAAAAGCTTTCGAAACATACTTTACCTTCCAAACTATTTTCCCTTTTCTCTGTAAAAGTTCTTTCACTGCAATAGTATCGGTCCTACGTGGGAAAAAATAATATAAGCTAGATTTTTTTAAAAAAAAAATCAGTCTTTGATGGCTATTTTTCTAGTAATAGCTCAATAGATTTATTTGAAATAAATGCCTACATTGTTTTATGGCTATTCAATACTTAAGGGGGATAACATTGCTTTATATTTCGTGCCTGAGTTTTCTAATATTTTTTTTTTTACAAATGTAGATATATTAACATTAATGTAGATATGGAATTAATTCTGAAACAAGACATATTTCTCCATTGTTTATTTTATTTTGAAAGTTTTATTCCCTCTATATTTATTTTTGTAAAAATATATTCCTTTCTGATTACCAAATTATTTCATCATGATGTAGAATAGAAGTGAAAGCAAAATTTTTCATATCTATTATTTCGAAAAAGAAATCATTTCCTTGTTCAAAGATATAATTAGTTGATTTAAGAAGAGCCGTTTCACTTTAATGAATGTAGATATAAAAAAACTAAATCCAAATCAATTCGTTAGTTTTCAAGAACTACATAAAATATCAAAATATATGGAACATCAAAATTGATAATGGTCACATTTTTTTGATTAACATGATTTTTTATAAAAACAACTAATGTATTGTAAAAATATTATAACGACATTTTCTTGAATCATGAAAAATAGGTGAATTAATGCAAGTTTTCATAAAGTAAACAAGCTCTTAAAATTATTTTTTATGCTTATTTCACCTATCCCCCTTTTCGTCTGAAACCGACTCTGATATCATATTTAATATTCGAAAAAGGTTATGAGAAAAGGTTTTTAAGATTTTGGACCATCAGAAATAAAATAAATTTTATGTGACACTATTTAGATTATTCAACGCTGTAAGTTCTAAAATATGAAATATTTTGTTTTGATATAAAGTAAAAGTGCAATATGTAAATTTGTTCCGTCTGTATTAATATACTGTTATGTCTGAAATGATATGCTACAGGCATTCTTTTTAAAAGCAAGTTTTTAATTAATAAATTTCTTTTGGAATCTCCTTTATTTACATTCGAATCTTTTTTATATAAGATTTAGAAGTAGGACACTTAAAACATTGATGCTGTTTGCTCTAAATTACTTCCAAATGTTGTGAAAGCAAATTTAATTTCTTGTTGCCTGTTGTTTGTTGAAAGCTTTTTCGAAAACAACATTTTCAGTAAAGGAATTTAAATTTCTATTTTATATACATATAAAGTGTTTTCAAATAGCTCTATGTTTATATCAGTTTCGCAGACCCGCTTTTCCAGTAAAAGGAGAAATAATAAATTGAAACGATTTCGTCCTATTTTATCGAAGATCCGCATAGTATATAAAATGATATTGTACAATATTGTTCAAATATCTTTGTGCTTCTGTGAGCATGCGTATTGAGATTGGTTTGGTCAGAATATACAAGGTTCTCGTCTTACTATTCAAAACATTTCCTTGAATTGAAGTCTAAATTTTGACTTGAAACAAAAAAAAAAATGTTCTTTAAATTTCATTCAAATTTAATGATCGGGGTTCAGTGATTGTGAAATGTATCGAAAAGATTTTTCCCTTCAGAAACGAGATAAAATTATTCACTTCAGAGCTTAATTTTGCAACAGTTAGATAGTTTAGTCTGAAATAACCAGTTAGTGGTTTTTTTGAAAATAATATATGAAAAAGCAAGGTAAATTTTGAATTTCGATCGATAAATGTTTTTTTTTAAATTTTATGCTAGGCACATGCCCACAGAGCTACAATTCTAGCAGCTGTGAATTAACGGGAAAAGTCCTTTGCTTCAAAATGACATGAAAGTTCCATAATGAAATATTTTGGTCGACGATGAACAACATCAGGATGCATTCGCTACCAATAAATGGGTTCAAAAATGGACGCCACGGAATATCGGGCTTTTGGA
Organism: Araneus ventricosus; assembly: GCA_013235015.1. Lineage (NCBI taxonomy): Eukaryota > Metazoa > Arthropoda > Arachnida > Araneae > Araneidae > Araneus > Araneus ventricosus. Next base: position 643,211 of record BGPR01000169.1, on the reverse strand, counting down.
GTTGGGTTCGGTCGCTAATAGCATACAATGGGACGTCGCCTTTCTTAGTCCCCTAAATGGGAGAAGGAAAAACGGCAGAGCGTCTTTTATGTTTTTCCCTTTTTAAGTCAGCAGCGATAATGGGCGGATGCGATGGAAAGGATAATGCACTTTATGCCCTATCTCTTTGTCTGCCATTGTTTTAAGTAAGAGTTTCCGCGGGCGGCCAATTATTTCGACGTTAATTCAAAATATTTGTTCCGACGGCGAAAAATGGGGGCGCCCTTTATTTTCTAATTGCGTATGCCAAATCCCTACGCTTGAGAAATATAATTAGGGGAGGATTACGCTTCAATTTCCAATAAAGAAATAAGTTTGCGTCCGCTTTGTCTTGACTCGGTGGCTCGTCTTTTGTCTGCCGTAGTGGTCCAAGTCCTAGTTCCTAGTGTAATTTGAATTTTAAGTCAGAAAGTTAAACTTAGGAATTTAATCCATTTGCCGTTGAGAAATCTATAGTTTTCTACTAATAATGATATTAGTTAGCTTAGGCTTAGAGAAAAGTCGTGTTGTTTACTAATCTTTGATGATTTTGTGATTATAATGTTCTTTCAAATATGCTTTCGGATAATTGGAACTTTCTTCTGTAAATCCTCTTAAATTTAACGTTTTAATGCTTTCCTAGTTTTTGAAAGTGTAATAAATTATGCGTGTAAATCAAAGGAAATTCCTTCAATTTAAATTAGTTTATATAAATATATTCAGAAATTGATAGCGTTAACGAGGTTATGTACTTTGATTAATAAAAGATACTTAAATGTATTACTGTTGGTTAAATTGAGTTAATTAATCAAGCTCTCAAAAGACAGGAAAAGAGTGATCATATTTTGCTTCAAGTGGTAAGAATAGCATTGATGGTTACTGAGAAATAATTCACTATCATTTTGTTATGAAATTTGTTGCAAAGAAATAAACACACACTTAAACTTATAATTTATTTGTTTACACAGTATTTTATCCTGTAAAAGGTCTTTCCAATTTGTATCTCACTAGACCCATTTGAGAAACTGCTTCAGGCTTTCCTTGGTGAAGACAAAATTTTCGAAACTGTACGGTCAGCTTTAAATATCCAAAATCTATCTGATTGCTCTAATTATGATCAAATATTCTTTTTTATTTTCTATATAGTGAAGCCCACCAAAATCCTAATGATCTGCTTCGTATGGAAGCATAGAAACCAAATTTTGTACTGGCCTCATGGTTGCAAATGTCCAATTTAAAATATTGGACATTTTCAGTTCTGTGCCATCCCACAAGGCTCTGTAACAATTTCTGTGCATCTTATAGGAGTAATGTTGAATACGATCAGTTTTGCTTTCCATTTTACTAAAATTGCTACCTGGAATCTTTTTTAACTTTCAGTATTCAGCTTGGAGTATTTCTTATCTTGGTTTATTGAGAGTAGAAAACAGTCTAAATAAATAATTTATGCAAATTTCATATTTGCGTTTACTACGGCATACATACTTAAATACTTCCCAGAAACTGATTTACTATAAAAAATTAAATTCATGTCATGTTTTTGTATAGAAAATTAGAGAAATTCTTTAAACTATTAATCTATTTCAACTGGCTTCACACTGCATTTAGTTATTTGACATCAGTGTTGTTCGGTTTCACATATTATTATCTTATATCGGTTTTGATTTCTAGGTTCAAATATTGTTGTCTTTATCATTTTCACACGTATTGTTGTCTTATATCTCAGAACTTTTCCCCTAGCGACTCCTGTCTTCTTTTCCCCTTTTCTGTGGACGAATTATTTATTCATGACTCCAAATGTAAGTAGGAAAAGAAAACAGGAAACTATTAATTACTGGTAGATGAAAAGATCAGTTAAGTATCTTGATTCATAATATTTTTTTAAAAACGATGGCATTTTTTTATTGCTTAGAATGAAGAAGCTGGGAGAGATACTTATTGGTAATTTTTTTTATCTCAAGTAGGGCGTTATTCAAATAAAATAAAACTAAACTCTTTTCATAAAAATATAATGGATCGGAATATAGTGTCTTGAAGATTACGAATTACGTCAGCTATTCATATTCCATGCATTATTTATAGTTTTCCAATACAAATAATAGATGGGAATATGAACAAACTTGAAAAAAATTAAAATAAAATATTTTTCTCGTTTAATTTAAATTGCTTAACTATGCTCTTTCATTTCAGCTTAGTGTAGGAATTTCGTGGGGAAAAATGAAAATAAGTAAAATGTTTCGGAAATTTAGATTATTGACGTATTTGGAATGATTACTGGAATATTGAGCGTTTATAGCATGTCGCGTTACATAAATGTTTAATTAGTGTTATTTGAATATTTATGTAATGCGACAGTTTTTTTCTTACTTTCATTAAACCTGTTTATTCCAGTGGTTTCCTTTATCTCGGAATAATTTTATAAGCAGCAATTTGCAATTTTCCTTTGTAATTTCGTTTTCGACATAGTAATGGTTATTATTCATCGACTCAATTTACATTAGTTCCATTCAAATGTGCTTCATTTTTTGTCTTTTATTTTCTTTTCTTGCCACTACAATAATCAACAAGCGCCAGTTAAATTATTGAAGTTCTTTTCTTTTTTTATTCTGTTTAATCTAAAGAATGTTTACCACTATTTTATAGGACGCTTTTTTGTAATATGTATGCAAAAAATGGAAATGTAAAAAATGAAATTATAATAAACATGATTTTGTTCATTAAAAACTTGGACGATTTCAGTAATTAATTATTCATGTATTGTGTACAAATCAATTTTATAATTGAGTAATAATTCGAATTTTTTTTTTTATCGATTATTGTTATTCTGTCTGCTTCATTTAAATTATATATAACTGTACTGAAACTATTTAAAAAACTGTCTACTTTTGGATCTAAAAATTTACACTCTAATTTTAACCTCGCTCATTTTAGTTTCACTTTCATTCCGTCTTTATGTTACTTTTCCTCTACTTTCTTTCATTTTTCATTATGTCTATACATTTAAAATAGAATAATCGAGCTTTTGTAAATGTCATATATTAAGAGACCATATAGCCAAGAACCACAGATATTAACCTTGTTCAATAGAGATTTTATCATTCATTGGGTTTCATTTTTCTATACGTAGATTTTTTTCCGTTCATGTTTTGAATATCAGTTGAATTCAATAAAATAGTTGTAATTGTTTGCTAATTAAATTATTGTTATGTTTCATTTTACAACAAGCTAGTTAATCATGTTCTGAAGCATGTTTCCTCTTTATGACTTGAATTGATTTTTATAGCTGTTATTTTTTTGGTAGTCCTTTTTTTTTATTTTTCCTTCACATAGTAAAATTATCTGTAGTAAACTCATTAATGCCTAGTGTCCCTTTTTATGGACGCTTCTAAAAGTGCATCATAAACTCAAGAGAATCATTCTTTCTATATAAATTTTACAAAAATGTATTTTTAAGTGTTCGTTTCTCTTATATCCAGTCTATGACAACACTTATTAAGCGTACGGTTGATAATGTAGCTTTTTTATTTTCAAATCAGAATGGAGAGAGGTTGTAGAAGAAAAGGTAAGATAAAGATAGGTTCATTCAATAATTTATCAATTAATTTACTTAGATTTAACCAATATATCAGTAAATGCAATTCTAAGAATAAGTTTTTTATTGGAATTTCTCATAATTTTAAACTTTTATATTTTTTTTTTCAATTTACATTTCATTACTATATACGGACACTAAGCATTAATTTTTCAGGCAAGATTTTGTTTTAGTAATTTTCCAATTGATTTCACAACATGTAATATTAGTATTTAAAATATGATTAAGAAATTCCACTTGGGGATTAATAGGTTAAATAATAAAATACAATTATATTCTTGCTGCTGCTAACTAAACTTGAGAGGTTGTAGAAGAAAAGGTAAGATAAAGATAAGTTCGCTCAGTAATTTATCAATTAATTTAAAATCACGAATTAACATGAATTTATGAAAATAAATTTATTTGAAAATAAATGAATTTATCATTTAATTTAAATCTTTATGAAAGAAGAACACAGTCAATTAGGTATCCACAATTAATTTAATCCTCAATAAAAATGTAAAATATTTGTAATATATCTTCCACAATTTTTTTTCCAAGGAAAACCGTTCCTTAAAAGATTCCTAGATTTCAGACGTTTTTCACTCGATATATTGCGTTTCGCGTCTGTTGACTAAATAATCGCTTCTGATTTTTGCAGGTAAATTATTAATTTAAGCAGCATGTTTGTGCATTGTACTTGAGGTTGCTGCAACTTACAATCCTTTACTTCGTAGTGGTACATTTTTACATGTTTAAAATTTGACTTGTTACAATTAATTTTGAATAATTAGTTAATGAAAAATAATAATTAAATTTTTGACTTGATGTATGTAAGTTCTTTTATAAAGAAATTGCAATTAAGAAATTACTAATTTTTAATTGATATTAATTAAAAAATTTTACTCTAAAATAACTTTTCTCGGTAATTTTTCCTGCTGTCCTTACTCTCATTTACAAAGATTTACGCAAATGAATTTTAACAACGAAAAAAATCATGACATGTAAGGAGATTAATTTCGTGTTTGTTTATTTGCAGGAACAAGTATATAGTATAACATTATTTAAATTAATTTTTTATAAATAACTGATTATCCTTTATTTTCTTATTTATTTTCAACTTTTATGCTCGCAAAAATTTTTTCCGGCAGTAAAAATATGTTTCAAATCCCTTTTCTAAGACCGCTGGAACTGAACTTTTTCCCACAGCGCTCTATTTCGCTGAAACCATGTAGCAGGACAAATTGACCCTTGCCATTGCGTTTGGAAACAGAAGGTACTCGGATTGTGTTAAAATGCAGTCTTTTAAGGAGTTATCATCCTCTACAAAGAAAGGCATGCCGTTTGTCCCTGCTTTTCCCATGAATACTGAAAGTTTTAAACGGAAAATTGCATTAGATAGTAGGATTGAGTGCAGTAGCAAATAAATTAGTGATTACACATCTGCACTGAAAAAAGTTGGGGGTACTGTAGTTCCGCATTGCCTACACACCAGCCAACCTGTATTTATATTAGCCGTTAAAGCGCAGGACTTAAACTTTTTCATTCGCGATCCGTTTGCGGCTGAAGGAAACATTCGAGGACATATTTCCAGCCCGTGAAATTTTGATGCTTCCAGAAATTGGAAAATAAATAAGAAAATGAATCAAAAAAATAAGAATAAATAAAATAAAATTCAATAAAAAATATTTAGCTGGCAAATAATAATGAAATATTTTAAGACAAAGATAATTTTCTAACTGATTTCTTACATATGTTGAAGAATGTATAAGTAGGAAGTACTGTGAAAGTTTTCGCCATCATAAATCTTTATTGTGAAATCCCTCTTCAGGTTGCCACCCACAGTTAAGTAAACCTTAATGTAGAGTAAATGTTTAACAATTTCATGATAGTAATCAGTAGATTCCTAATTACTGACATCTTTATTTGGTAATTTAATAATGAACTCTAAAATAAACGGAGTTAAATAAATATATATTCAGCTTGCAAAATATTTTACATTCTAATGTTTGAAATGGTTTAATACAGAAGTCTGCATTTGACGCACTATGATTTTTACGCCATTTTTTTGGACTAAAAAAAGCTAATATTCAATTAAAAATGTCAGTAGATTTATAAGGAAGAAAATCTCGGTTTCGAACTTTGCATTATTTCCTTCATTCCTAAGCGCACGATCTGCTTATACATTTCACTTTTCTTCTCAACCTCTCCGGTCCATTTTCCTTACCTTCTTGTGTTTCCGAGCAATTACAAAACAAACACATCCTTTTCCAGACAATCGGTAGAAAGCACATTTTCATATTTGGCGTCATTTTTTGCCCGCCAATCGCACCCCATTCCCCGCCCTAAAAATCCTTTCATTTCCACGATCCGTTCAAGAAAACGATTCTTTTGTTGAATCGATTCATGCAACGATTGTCGAACGGCAGCATTTAAGAAAAGAGAAAGAGAGCGATTATATTTTCATTTCGATTAATTAAAAGGCAACAGGCTTCCAAAGGGGTGGAATAATGGCGACGGGGGGTTAAAAGGTCTTAGATGAAGTCTAAGTCAATGATATTCGTGTGAAAGCGAACTAATTAAGTTTCAGCCTTAGTGGATCTTTTGTGTTTCGATACAAGAATCAAAGAGATAAATTTACTTTCAGCGGAGGAGGTTCGCTTTTGTGTGAATAATCCATATTCTCAGTCCGTTTTCAATGAAGGCTTTTGATTTTTCTATTAGCCCGAGGAGTACATAATTTAATATTTAATTAACTTGTTTAGGAATTGTGAGCGGATAGGAATGATCTCATCGTTATTTAAGGGAGAAGAAAATAGACAATACCTTTGTGTTAGATGGGTATCTGTTGAAAAATTCTTCGCTTTCACCTTCGGGTGAATTATGGTTGCAATGGCCTAGAATGAAATTGGATTTTATTTGCATGTTCCATTAAAATGAGTTTTAATTTGATGCTGTTTAAGTTTTAGTTGTCATGCTAATGTTTTCAATTACAAGATATCAGCTAATGGATAATAGGCTTTAGCTCGCTTCGGGATAATAGTTTTCTCCCATTCTCAGAGTTTTGTCGAATGATTACAGGCAATTCATTTCAAGATTATACCTCTTCCTTAAATAATTTGTGTAACTTCAAAACAAAAAGTCAATCTAACAAATTAAATTTTATTGTTGAAAATATTTACCATATTTGTATAAAATTATTGTTTTTATTTATAGCTGTAAAAATTTTCTCCACTTACGGTATGTTTGTGATAATTTTCCTTTTTCCTAAAATCTGCAGATGTTTTTAAATAACAATAAAAAATGTAATAAATTTTATCTCAAATTTTTATTTAAGATTTATATTACATCGAAATCGTATCCAAACATTATTAAAATGTGGGTTAAATATTGACATATCTTTTTGATGCTTTCTTTAACAATTGTGTATTTGAGATTTTTAAATACTTAATTCAGGTTTTTGAAAAAAGCATTTAATCCGGAACCCAAAAACTCTATTAAAAAACTCTTTTTTGAAGCTCTATTCTAAGTATTTTAAATGTATTGTTGTAGAAATTAATTTTGCTCTTCAACTTTAATGGATTGATTTTGACGTAGAATATTGTGTTGAAAGTACATAGAAGTGCAAAACTTTCGTCACCAACACATTTAGAAATTTCGTATTAAGGGCAAACATGTTAGTTCCATGCAGAATTTCATTTCAATGAAACGTTTTATAAAATGAAATATTCGACACTGTAATAAACAAGTAAACGAAAAAAACTTATCTTTCTCTTTTATGCTCATTATTATTTTTTTCTTTCGCAACATTTGGTAACAAAGTTTGTTTGAGGGAAAACACCTTTTTTCAACAAATATGATCTGCAGAAAGTTCATATAGATATCATGAAACAAGTTAATATCGATAAGACTGAGTTGTATTCAACAGAACATCTTTTTAATCCAGCATATCTGTTTAATATCCAACGAAGATTCACTAACAGTAAGTTTCCATCTAATACCACGGGCAAATCTCCTCAATCCAGAATTGTACTTCTTATGTCATAATCTCTTGAAACCACATCGCTCCCAGCAAACCTTTTAAGGGCTTATGGGACTAAAAGCATATGAAGAACTACGTAAACTGGGATCAGAAGAACTCGCGTGTTTGAGAAAAGCCTTTCTTTAGACGGATCATTATTAAGGAGCGGTTTTCTTTGGGATTAAAACACATGAGTTGCTGTATTAAATGGATTTCGAACGCAAATAAAATCTTAGGAATTATATACACCGTAAGTAATTAAATCTTGCAATACATACTAAGTTATCCAATACTCCTTGAAGAACAGAATAAGAGCTGTATTTTAATAAAGTTAATATAAATAGAAGCTAGTCAGATCGTATTGCAGTTTTTATCATATTTTTGTTGTAGCCTTCTTTATGCCCGGATTATCTTTTATTTGCAAATTTCCAAATCATTTAAGTTATACAAAAATATGTTTTCCTTAAAATAAATGAATATTTTAATAAATTACTATATAATAATGCGCGGTTGTCTGTATTTTAATCTTTAAAAATTAAAAGAGTCATCACTTTTTTTTCTAAAAATATTCAAGATTCATGAATACCGAAAGGAATGTCGGGATAAAGAGCGATGTCATAAATTTTCTTCCTCAATATAAATATGGTTTTCAAAACATGATTATACTAATTTTAAAATTCAAACTTCAAACGACATTCTTAAAACATTTTATTCCCCATAATGTCTATGACTTCTAATCATAATTGATTCTGTCATTTACAGTAATGAAAGTAATTTCTGAAAACGAAAAATTGTATCATTTTTAAACAATATTTGCTATAATTTTTCTCCTGCTTGATTCTTCATTTTTGACTTTTTGAAACATTATTTCCTTCAAGTAACTTGCATTTTTAATTATTGAATTCCTAACGATCATCTGTATCAGAAACTAATTTCGCAGATTTCAGACACAACTTTAGTATTAAGTAATTAAAAAATCTTTCGACAATAAATAATGATTGCTAAGGCTCTTACAATTCCTTTGTGCATTTTAATTGATTTCCTTTATAATCATTTTCAATATATCGTTAGAGTACTGAGGGGTGTAATGTTTTTCATTAAGAATTCATCCTTCCTACATGGGTGTATGAAATTCCAGTGTAAAGATACATGAGATATTTTTTGGCATTGTAGTTCAGTTTTTAATCGAACCTATCGAAATGCGCTAGAAAATGATTGAAAGAGAAAATCTGAAACGTTAAAACATTTGACCAAATTGTTCAGTAGATTTTACCCTTTAACCCAATATGTAGATCTTCTTGAAATTATTTACCTATGTAAGTTTAAAAATTAATTTATTAGCATGTAATCACAGATACCTAGTACCCATCTTATCTGGGTAAGTGGGCACTCCCTCCCTAAAATTTAGAAATAGTCAAGAGAATTTTTTAAGTATTAGAGGTATTCTTTTTTAATTTAGAAATATTTAAGTGCTGGTTTCATCGTTAAAAAATTTTAAAAAATGACGGGAGGCTGTCTTTTTCAAACAGCCGCTGATGTTAAAGGCGTGGGACTACTTTACTCGCGTGACTCTTTTCCGATTTTCAAATTTTTTTTGTAACTTCTGTTGTTATCCTTTATCTCTAAAATAAGACATTAGTTATCTTTTTCACATATGTAGTTATCTAGATATAGAGGATATCCCATACAACGTTTTTGTGGCGTTTTGGCGTGCTAATCAACTTCCTTCTTGACACCCCAATGGGAGGAACGTAGTCCTACGTTAAAAATAATTAAATAATTTTATTACAGTTGTAAGTGTGACGGACACCGATCTCTACCACATTAGTAAACAAACTGCCTCAGATACTTTCAGTTGACTTGTATAGAAGCAGTTATTTAATCCGGCATAATTTTTTTCAGTTTTTTTATGTGTTTGCTACAGGTATTATATAAGCATGCAAGATCATATGGCATGAATGCGTTTTTACTAATGGTGCTCCTGTTTGCTTTCATTGTTTTGTTTTACTGTCATAAATTCCCGTTGATTTAAAACTGCTTACAATGTTTGCAGAGGATACTATGTCAAAGACTTCATTTCCCTGCTCACAAAGTTCCCTTTCGGTATTTTTTCCTTGGGTTTGCACCTTGCCACATTTAAGAGTTTTGTCTTAGTTGTTATATATGTCTCTAAACACACCGAATGGAAGCCGCTGCAGTACATGCGATGTGAGAGCATGTCTTAGGTGTATGGTGAAATATGAGAAAGTCTAATCAAGCGCGTAAGAAAAGCACTCAAGCTACTGAGCAGTTAATTGAAGTTCCTGAAATTACTACCGAATAGGATACAGCACATCGAGGAAGACTAAGCTTGAAAAAGCTAGATAATGAAATTCTTAAAAAATAAAAATTTAAAAAAAATTAATAATATGTGTTAGATGAATTAAAACATTAGATTTTTATTTTTACGTTACGCTGAATTCATCACTAATCAGTGTTTATGGTTATGACCTAAATACACAGCCTTTCAGAATTTTTACCTTCGTCTTCAATATTTTTAGTTTTTTTACTCGCTTGTTTCAGACAGAAAAAGAAAGATCGTTTTTTCCTACTCATTCATGTTGCGTACCTAGATTATCTTCGGTAACTAATATATTCACTCTACTGTTGAATAAATGTATCCAATCGACAACTTAAGTAGCAGTTACCCGCGACCTTGAATAATTTGCTCGAGCGCAAGCGTCCTTTGAGCGAAAGCCTCCGTTAATGAGCAAACAGTAGGCATTGTGAAAAGCGATCGAAGCCTTTGTTAAGAAATTCCCACGGCTTATAGAAAACGAAATGATTTATCGCCTGCGCAGCCCCCCGAGCACTTGGAACGTGGTCCATTATGACTTAATTACTTCCTAATTTCTGTATTGCCAAACAAATCCGAGACAATGGTCCCAAATAATGGATCACGTGCAAAAAAGAGAAACACGGACGTGTCTGGGTGGCCGGAGATTTTTAAAAGAGCGACGCAACGGGATCTGCCGACTATGGGTTTTAATGAAATAAATGGACCCATTAAAGGATGGCTATTGTTTTGGAGGGATAGCGTGATTGTAGGTCGGTGAGAAGACAAGCAGAAGAGAACCAGCGGTATTCAATACGTTTTAAATTTGATATCCGTAGTAGAGCCAATCGTAAAACTTTTAAGATTCATTCCACCAATGCAATGACAACACACAGATATCTTACTGTCAATGTGATTAATCTGTTATTATTAATAATAACCGGTCATTATTAACAATAACCGCTTAGAAATCAGGATATTATTAAAAATTATCGATTAATCATATTGACCGTAACATATATGTGTGTTGTTATTGTATTGGTGGAATGTCTTTCTACGAGAGTAATCTGAAAAGTTTTCCGATTGGCAAGACTTTTCTTTTGAAGCTGATGCACTCCTAAATAGTTGGCAATGTGCACAGAAGCAAATTAAGCCTAGTGAACGACACACTTTTCTTTAAATTTATATTTTGATTTGATTTCGAGGATTAATAATCCGCTTCGAAGATGTAGGAAGTTTATGTTAAGAAGGATCTCGTTATACTGAACCATAGTCAGGACGATACCTGATTCACCATTCCACTCTGCAACTTGACGACGCTTGATCTACGACGACAATTTTTAACGTGCATTGGACCCATATAGAAAGTGAATCTTAGATAGGATTAGCATTAAAAAACCCACAGTTATCCTGTACCAAAACCAAATTCTCTCACAAGGATACAGAGTTCCTTTGAAAACATCAAATAATGAGTATTACGATTAATTAATTAATGGAAATTACTCGGTTACTTTTAGGAATAAAGGAAAGTACTACAGCATTTAGTACAAAATAAAATCCTCTTAAGTTCGTAAAAAAAATAATAAGCTTTAAACTTTTCTTTTTTAGTTTTGGGTCACTGGTGAGAACCTAATGCGTCTTGCTTTTATTCCATTTCTGCATTTACAAGAAATATACGTAGTTTACACAGCTGTCTGAATTTTGTCTATAACTTTTAAGTCACATAAATTCTTTATAAGCAAATGCTTAACGCCAGATTAATTTGATTCAGTAATATTTTTCCTTACTGGAAAAATATTACTGACTTTCTTGTCCATTTCTTTGGTAGTTTACCTAGCCATGCCAGCTACGTTCTTTAGCTATGAAGATAGAGAACGTTTTTAGCCATAAATTATCTATTATCTAATAGCATCTGTATTCAATATCTTGTACTATTAAGATCATAAGAGAGTAAAAGAAATTTATTTTGGGAGAAAAGTTAAGGCATGCAGAATGAAATATTTTGTCAAGAATCTGTTCTCAGGAATGTTCTACAAAATCTTTGGATTGGACACTAAGGTTTACACACTCCAGTATATGAAGACAATGTATTTCTACATCCTATGCAATTGAAATGAAAATTGTAAAATGCGTGAAAATTTTAATAAGAATTAGCTTATTTCAGTGTGTACTGAGCAAATTTGTTGAGAAGATTCTCTTTATTTTCAACTAAATATTTTTAATTCGAATATTAAATTCAAAACATCATTTCAGTTGATTTGCTATATCAACTGTCATTCCTATTTGTAATATTCTAGAAAAGATATGTTTTATTTAATTCTGTATGGAATGGAACGATACATTTATTACTTAAGTAAGAAAACAGTTTTACATATTTGTTAGCAATGTGAAAGAAATGATCATTTAGTTCCATTATCACAATTTCTTAGTCTGGAAATGCTTTCTGTAGCTCTAGCTAAACCTTCAATATTTCTAATAGTGCATAACGGGTTTTTTCTCCTCTGTAGTTCACAAACTGTATCATTATTTTTTTTGCTTATTTAATTCACATTTTACTCAAACAGCAAATGGATACAAAAAAACATCCTTATATTTTCAGACTGACAAATAGAAATATCCTTCAAATTATTTAACATTTGTTGGGCTTGAAATAACCATTCTTTTCGTATGATAAAAGCCTTGCTCTCATAAATGTTGTTTGAAATTCGATAAGAATTCACAGATATAACTTTTAAACTGTATCTCAAAGTATTTATTTTAAAACTTTTAGTTCTATTCAAAATATCATTCTGTCTATCTAGATTTTCTAGAATTTTTTACAATCTGTTATCCGTCTACTATCTGCAAATCATCGTAACATGCATATTGAAGTTGCTTTTCCTTCTGTTTTAAAGTTTTTTGACCTTTTGTTTTTATCAAAGGAGTAAGTTTAATTTATAATGTTCAAAATAAAAGTTCTACGTGGTGGAGCTGTCATAGAAAAGAAGACATGATCTTGTTCAGTCACTATTGCTGTAAGAGTCATAATTTATCCTATTCAAGCCTGTCTGTGTAGAAACCTAAATATAAATTGTATAATGATCCAAATTTATTCGGATTTATTTCCGGATGAACATTCTCTTTGTATATTTGTTTTCTACTTTCGAAAGGCCATGTCAAAGGGCTTTCTGTCAAACTATAAAAATTAATGTCATTTCTGTTAGAAGGAACTTGCTCAAAATCGAGATTAACTAACAAAAAGAACGAAAAAGTTTAAGATAAGATTTTAATAATAATCACATGTTCATTAAATGAATAATCACAGCTCGTACAATCCTATCTTAGTTATTGAAGGAAACCAACAAAAATCCTTCGAATTATTTATTGGGGGTTTTCAAGATAAATATTTTGGAATATCGATTCGTTGATACTAACTATATTTTTGGTCCAAATTCGTCCAATAGGGTTCAAAATTCAGAGATATAGCTAATCAAACATTTTGAATAATACATGATAATATAAATCTTTTTAAAATTCAGTGCCAAGAAAAAAAATCATAGTGAAAGCTTCGGATGATAGCATTTCGTTCAGAACTATTGACAGTACAAACAGTCACGTTTTGCCAATTTTAAAATTTTGTGAGTGTCTACTTCTCATGAAACACCTTATTAATACTACGTAGAAGCGGTTCGAGGCCCGGACAAACCAAGCAACTGATAGTGGCGCCAAAGCGTGAGTGTGAAAAAAAAATGTTTTAATAGACTTCAGAAATAAAGTTATATGTATTGAAAATTTGCTGAATAGATCATTTTAATTTCAGTAAGACCATTCATTATATAACTTTAAATATAGCTAAAATTTAAAAATTCTCTCCATATTGCTATTTAGCCATATTTTCAGGAAAAACATGCATATTTCTAAAAAAAAAATTATTTCACATTGTAGAATTTAAAAGAAAAAACGTTGGTTTGGGAGGGGTGCCTTCCTTTTAGTTCGCCCGGTTGATAAATTTACATCGGACCGCTACTGATAACTTCTTCTCAATGAAATGATTCTGACATCAAGAACTGGCATCCGTCCTGTGGGAGTTGGGTCCATTCGGAATGGCAAATCGATGACAATAAACGCTCTCTTTCTGCAATTGTTTCGCGACGGAAATTCGACTTCTTTTTGTTTCGCACCGGGGCAAGGTCGTTTCATTTTCAACTGCTATTGTCCTCGCCGGCCTTTCCCCATTGCTTTCTTTTTTCCAACCAGGGACAATTAGAATTTGCGACGGTGGGAAGGGAGGGGACATCCCTGCCGATATGTATCGATGGATGGATTAAACAAAGGGGTCCCCCCGCCTTTTTCAAAGCAGATTGTGAAGTTCTTGGCACGTTGTTCGGCCCCCCCCCCCTTATATGCTAATGATGGTGTAATGCCTTATTTAGATCGAGTTTTGTGTTATGGTTCGGACTAGAAATGATATGGTGATGAAAGAAATGCTGGTTTCAGATTTAGTATAATTATACACGATTTTGAGGTTGAGATTGAAAATGAATAGTTTTGCTTACAAATTCAGAAGTTAATAACTTTTTGTCACTGAAATGTAGCGGTTTTTTCTCCTGGAAATGATCTTTATTTTCTTTCAGTAAAATTAAAATATGTTGCCATATTTTTTTAAATAATTATAAATAAGACAGATCGTCACTAATTACTAAATGAAGATGGAACACAATGAATAGAATTCTGTTTTTTTTGGTAATTTTTTTAAAAATATATTTACCTTACTAACTTTTTATTCCTTGTTTAACCATTGCTACTAGAAATTTAGTGTTTGGATTTAAATCTATCACGAATTGTTTTTTTCTCAACACCCGTTTAAACAATATGTTTGGTGCAGCAGAGCTAGTTCTGTCTGTGCCACTAAACTTAATCAGTCAATTAACCCTACTAATGAATGGCATTTAAAAAAAATCAGATTTGAAAAAAAATCCTGTTCAAAGATTATTTTTTATCCCATGTAGGAAAATTAGAGTTAAATGTGACAGTTTTTATGTTTAGGTATTTCTTGAATACATTTAATGTAATTTCAATCGGCATACATAATATCATTACTTCGAAGACGTCTGTATAATATTATAAGATAGTAATGAAATTCTGTTAATATATAAATCAAAAGTATTTAAAAAGTTAAATTTATCACTGTATGAAATATACTGATTTGCATTTTAGAGCAGGATTTCATGAAAATGCATAGTTTTTGTAATACAAAATACCAAACAATGCATAAAGAAAGAGTGTTCTGGTTTTATTGAATTTGTGCATATGTTAATTCAACGATATGTTTTAATCAAATATTATAAAAATATAAACAACTTAATTACTTTTTCTGCATTTTATAGCTAGGAGATTATTTTTAAAGTACTGTTTCCAGGGGTTTTCTATTGTTTATGAATTTCCAGACTTATTCACCTTTAAATAATTATTAACTTTTTCATAAGCAGAATAATTAATAATCAGTAAATCTTAGGTAAAGGGTATTAAGTGTGAATGTTAGTAAAAATAGCGCATCTTCAAAACATCTTAGCTTAAAGTAGTATCATGCTTTTATACATAACGTGTGTATCAATTAATTCTGATATTAATGAACATTTGTTCATCGATTGTGCGAATATTAAGTATCCAAGTATTTAACGTTTTCCCTATTCATTATTTTGATAATAGTTCTCTCACAAATATTATTAATTCCCGAGAACAGTATTGTTTCAAAAAGTATTTTTCCAAGTGCTTTTAACCAAATTTTATCAATTTACGCTTTAAATCTCAGACATTTTTTAAAATCGTGTAGAAAATACTTAAATTAGAACTTATGAAGAAGTATCAGAAAACGTAATCCGTTAATCTATATTTAATTGGTGTAATTGTTCCTTTATTCGCGAGATGGCAGCACTAAGTCCATTTTCCTCATTAAAGACTTAAAAGATGTGGGAAGTTGATATGATATGAATGATTTTTAATTTTGAAATGTGTCCTCTCTCTCCTGAAATGAAAAACCGTTCATGGAATAATTGTTAGGCAGGAAATGTTCGATTAGTTAAAATCAGGTTCTTGCGCAGTTAAAATGCCCAAAATAGTAAATTAAAATCCGTAATATGATTTTATTGAAATATTATGAGTCACTAAAACGGTAAATCAACATTTTGGTAAAAATGTACCCGAACTTATTCCTTTTCTCTTATCGACGGAAAGTAAAATGAAGAGGTGAGCGGTCATGTTTTACGAATGCTATCAGGACGCAATATTTAATCATTATGAAGATAATGTACGCAGTGGCGTAGCTAAGGTAAAGTTTTCGGTCTTGGTCTTGCCTTATCACATCTTGTTTTTGAAACTTCAAATAAATGCAATATTTTGTGTTGTATTATTTTATCTTTGCGATGCTTCCTAAGAATGGTGCTCGGGGCATTTATGTTCCCTTCTTTCCTTAATAGCTACGCCACTGCGGGCCGCTGTGGCCTAGTGGTAAGATCTCGAGGTTCGGAACCCGATTCCACTGAAGATCCGCAGTGTATGAGGCCTGTTGTACGTTAAATCATACGTAGGGGGCAAAATGTCCTCCTGTCTGTTGGTGTGGAAGTTTGGAGGGGGGATGCCAACTAAGGTGTCGTTCTCGTTATCTGACCGCGATTCAAAATTATGAGGTCCGTCCCAAAATAACCCTCGTGTTGCTTCAAAACGGGATGTTAACGTAAGAAAATTTAAACAAACTAAACGCTACACCACTGCCTGTTACACTCTTCTACTATGCCACTGCATAGGAGAGGCCTCATAATTTAACTGGCTATAAGAGAATTAGTCTAGTAAATGTAAAATTCCATTTCTCGACAACGGGTCTAAATGAAATTTAAGAAAAATTAAATATTTATTGTTCTAAAATGTATAATTAAATGTATAAAATATGCGGCAAATATGAAAAGATGTATAAAAAATATGCAATAAAAATGTATAACCAATGCAAAGTCCTAACATGCGCATTTTATTTTATTTTTACAGGTTTTTCCACATAAGCCTGGGAAGTCTGGAAAGGGGAATCTGACTTAAGCAGATTTACAGCATCATGACATCCGTTCAGGTAAATTACATCTTCAGATATTGACCAGCAGTGATATTATTTTATCTTACAGCCATTAAATTTTACTAATAAAATTGAAAATGAGTTGTTGCTTTTTTTAGTTAACATTTGCAAAGAAAAATGTAACCATATTTGTTATTCTTTTTTTTTTCTTTTGTCTTTTAACTTCCTTTGCTTCTTGACTTAAACCCATTTGCAAAACATACCGCCTTTTTGTAAATTTCATAACCATTCATTGATTGACAACCCTATCAGCGGTTGTCATTGACGTACGAGGGTGGTCCGATAATAAAGGTACAGGTGGCTGGCATGCAAAGCACTCAGGTGCAATATTGGCGCGAATTGCATCACTCGATACGTTTAGGAGTGTAGTAAGTTAAGCGGGGTTTACACGCGAACAGTAAAACCGACAGTAAGAGATGACGCATGCGCAGAATGATAAAAGTTTTAACCGGGCCACGGCAAGTCTCTGTCCGAACTTGACAGCGACAACTTACTGTCGGTTTTACTGTTCGCGTGTAAACCCCGCTTTAGACTGAAGTGTCGTTTTGTTCAAGACGCAATTGAGCTTCCAGGGAGCAAAGAAACATGGCGTGTCTAATCGCAGAATATGCAAAGTTTGAGGTACGTGCAGTTATCGAATTTTTGCAAGCTGAAGGAGTTAATAGAGCGAAATGCATCGCAGATTGTAGGGTATTTATGCGCCAAATGTTTTAAGCCAAAAAGGAGTCAACCATTGGTGCTAAAAATTTAAAGATGTACGAACGGATCTGAAGGATGATACGGAGAAGAAAAGAGGCAGATCAAGGACTTCACACACGCATGAAAACGGCTTAGAAATCAAACGTTTGATTAAGGAAGATTGTCGCATTAAAGTTCGTGAAATTGCTGAAGTGACTGACATTCATGAAATCATATGCGATCTAAACTTCCACAAAGTTTCAGCTCGCTGCAAAACACCGTTCTAGAATACTTCAAACAAGTTGACAAACAGCAGTACCATAAAGGGGTGTTCAAACTCACGCTGGGATAAATTCCTCAACGTTTACGGAGATTGTGTCGAGAAATAAACAAAAGTATGTAGTTTTTGTGAAATGTATTAAATATTTTCTCGAATTATAACTGTCAGTGTAATTTTGCCTTGAATCTTTATTATCGGACAGCCCTCGTATTTATAGCTATTGATCAAAGCGATTGATCAAGCGCTGAAGTTACACCATGAATTTGAATTTGTCGGGGTTGCCAATTGCCGAAAATATGCTCGAGGAATCTGAAACTTGTTGCGCAATCTTGCTATATATGATGATAATTCCTGGGTTAAAAAATAACCATTGACTAAATTTTTAATGTAACCAGATTTTCGTAAATTATGAATAATGTAAAAAGCTGGCATTTAGGGTGAGACTAACAGGTAGACCTATTAATGATGGATAATCATTGAACATTTTGAATCTTGGTGAGATCATGATAAAGGTATGCTGCGAATTTTCACTCCGCACCAATGTGAAGATGTGTAATTTTCCTTAGCCTGAATTTTTTGTTCACCAGGTTGATATATACGGAGATGGAATCACGTCTCAAACACTTGATCCCCCTGTTCCAAAGCTGAGACTTTAACAACAGACCACCGCAACTCCTTTCGAAACTGATGATTTATTTCGGGGGAGAGAAATCCGCCATCTCTTATTCTTAGATTTGGATATGAATCGAAATGAGAGTCAAAATAAATTATTTTATGAGTTTTACTCAAAGAATATGCATAGAGGTCGAAAATATTTGACGATTTAAGATGATTGGCTGAATACTCTTGAAATAGTAGAAGTAATAGAATTTCGACTATTTTTTTGCATATATACTAAATTTACAAAATGTATATTTAATATGAGTAATAAATATATATTAATATAATATAATTTCAAATGAAAGCTCATGTAATTTTTCCTAGATTTTTAAAACAAGAACAAGCTAAAAAATATGCACTAACTTTCATTCTCAAGAAACCCAAATGAAAAAAATAAAGACTTTTTTTTTTGAAAAAATTTAAGAAGACAATTTAACGATTTATGAAAGCTACGATTTAATTTAAGTCGTTATTTTCAGAATTACGTATTAGAATTATTCTGTATCGCTAACTGTAAAGGTTTTTCTCAACTTTAGATTGAAGTTGAGCCAAGAGTGCTTTAAGCGTGAAAGGAAAAGAAAATATTTTTGATTTCAACTTGTGCGGTAACGACATTTAAAACTGTACTGCTGTCGTAAATGAATGGATTTTCTGTTTGAGAATTAAATAAGAACAAATTACTTTGTATCATTTAAAAAATAAAAATTGTTCATCAATTTGAAATGTTATTTATTTATTTATCAAGATGCTAGATTTTGCCGATTATCTTGAAAAGTAAAAATAAAATTTAATTTGGTAGCTGCTTTTAATTTGTCGTTAATAGAAATGAAATTGAAATCAGGCCCGGTAAATAACTTTGTAAAAACAGTAAAGTACCGTTTATACGTCTTTCAAGGGACTGACGTAAAACGACGTATAAATGAAAAGACGCATAATCTCAATTTTACTAAACAACTTTGAGTAGCACAAAATGAATGCTACTCATGCAAATTCATTTAAAAGTAATAATTTTAAAGTTTTTAAAATAGTGCTAGTATATTACTGCATAGTATGGAAATCAATACTTAGATTTTAAATATTTATCATAAAAGTGAGAAAATCCATACTTTTATTGCATATCTTGAGTACTAATTATTTATATCTTATACGATTCATATACATGCAGGAAGGGTTTAATTAAAAAACCGTCGTCTTACGTGCTGATTTCCTTGAGTATTAAGAATATCATTTTGAATCGATTTAATTTCATTGAATGTTTTTTAACTATTCTTTTGACAAAAGAAATAAGTTCGAAGTTTTTCAATGGAGTCCATTGCGTTTTTAAAGAAAGATGGAATAACTTCTTCTTCATCGCTTAAATTAGCTCCATACAATATGTCATCTGTTAATTCGTCAATTGAAAATAAACTCAAAGTCATGATATCTTTGTCAGAGTTCACGTACTAGAAAGGAGGAAATTTTCACATTTTATAGTGGGGGAAAACGACGTATAACCGAAGCTTTGCGTCGTATAAACGAAGCATTTTATCATTACAATAGATAGGATTGAATCGGGATTGTGATGAAAAGACGTATAAATGAGAAACACATAAACGGTGCTTTACTGTATATGATAAACTGCTGACTAAATCGATACAATGTAAAATCAATCACAACACTTATCATTAGCTCTTTGAGCTCTGTTTTAAAGGTGGGGAACAAATTAACTTGTCTCTTCATATTTTCTTGTATTATGATGATACGAGGTGGGTAAGAAAATTTCTCACTTTGCCTGAAAGAATGAAGTGAAAATGTAGTGCAGTATTAACTCACCTTACTCTTACAAGTCACCCGAATTTACTTTAGAATAACAATAGCGTCAGTTGGAAGACCACATTAGACCCGGTACACACCTATGATTTTTGTCATAGAAGCAATAACAAGCCATTTTCTGTAAAAGCCGTAAACGGGACAAAATACGTTGAAAAGAGCTAGCCAGTTTTCACATAACACCTGCGGAGAGTGTCGCATATCCGATACACTTTCCGGCGACTCGAAAAAATATCGGAGATGCGATACTCTCTGCAGGGGATATGTGGGGGCTGGGTAGGTCTTCTCAATGTATTTCGTCCCGTTTATGGCTTTTACCCCGCAAATGAATTTTTTTATTGTTTTCATGACACAAATAGCAAGTGTGTACCAGACCTTAATGTTTCAATTTGTGTTTTGGCTATAACAGAGTATGATCAATAGCAGCAGAAGCCAAGATATCTTGCGAATGTTACCACGTATGATGAAAAGGATGATAGCTTAAATTTGCAAAATCACATTAGTATTTAAAATACAACTTACTTGCATGAAAAAATATTCAAATATTAAGGACAGCTTTCTTTTATTACAAAAATCAATAAAATAAAAAGCATCTGTTGAATAATTTGGGATCAAAATGATCATGAATCTTCTCATTGTATTTCGACCCGTTTATGGTTTTTACCACAAATGACTTTTTTATTGCTTCCACGACACAAATAGCAAATGTGTACCGGGCCTTAAACATTCGAGATCACGCAATTGATCTGTCGCTAACAAACCTGGTGGATTGGCAGTCCGTGATCTCGGTAGGGTACGTGGTCTTACAATTGCCGCAGCCGATATCCCAACGTAAGCTGAGTTTATTAATGACATCGAGTCGCTCACCACTTTGATAATATATCATTATATTCTTGCTATCAAAGCGGAATCCTCAAGTAGAAAACTTATAGGCCTCTTTATTTATATTATAAAAGAAAAAGACGTGATTTGACACTAAAAGATAAAAGAAATTTCCTCGTTAGTTTTGAGATAATAATATTTTTTTATAGTTATTATTTTGATTTGCGACGTTGGCCCACACAAATTGATTGTCTCCAAGATAACTAGAGAAAGAAAAATCATCGAATGAAATTTGAATAGACACTTGAATACACGCTGAAAAGGAGCGGAAAGGAAATCAAACACACATACTTAAATTTGAAAGCGCATTTTCACATAGAATCAAGCATTTTATTTTGAATTTCACATTGAATTTAAACACATGTCTCATAAAAATACGTATTTGAGTTTTAATTACACTTTGAATCTGAACACGGTGTTGAATTTTCATGCTCAAATGAACAAAAAAAAATCCATTTATATTTTCTGGCAACGACTTTAACACTAAGTGGGACGTGTCTGATCAGATTAACAAATGCAATAATTTGAAAATGTGTAAGATCCTTTTTCATGAATTAAATGCATTTTCTTTAGGAATGTAAAATACAATTTCTTCAGGAATTTAAAATACATTTTCTTCAGGAATTTAAAATACATTGTCGTCACTCATACAGATAGATGTAAGTAACTTGCTAAGCATTTACAATTGGTTATTTGAAACCGCCGGATATAAATTTTGCCCCATTTCATATAGTAGTCACTCAACTGTATTGAATTAAACGTTTCCCCTACAATTGTCACTCCTACAAAAGACTGAAAGGATGTAGTACCTCACTAACAAACGTAGCCCCTCCTTTCCCTCATAAATAACTCGAACAAGGCTACCTGCAGGAAAGCACTGATAAGGCAGAATTTCACATTGTAACGGACTTTTGTCTCCAGCATGAACAATGGGCTTGGAATGGATGAGGCATAAATAGCAGGCCAACAACGGCAGTGAAAGTTCCCTCGGCAACAATGGGCCATAAACACGAATCATCTGAAGGATTTAGGGTCAAAACATGTTGTTCGCCTAATATGACGCTTGTTTTCCTTGTAACAATTTATCAGCGTGCGACACTCGGGCCGTAGGAGTTGATGTTGCTACCGAACAGCGGGGGAGAGCATTAATTATACACTCTGGGTATTCAAGGCAAAAAACCTCAAACTGTGCAGGTATTGGTACCAAACTCTAATGCGCAGTTTGAAGTGGAAAAAATTTACAAGTTTGTATTTTCAATTTTATGCAAGTTACAGAATTATTGGAATAATTAGAAATGAACTGTAAAGCATAAGAGCGTCACTTATAACCTGAAGTCAAAATTCATTGTGCTTTGTCTTATGTAAACAAATTTGAAGATTGGTTTCAATAAAAATGCTCTAAAAGTATTCAAAATTGCCCTTTCCACTGACGTTTTGACTCTGTTTTTTTATTCTGTAATTTAGATGTTTTCTGATGTCTTCGCAGTGGCGGACTGGCCAGGTTACCGTCTTGCTTGATGGCAAGTGGGGCCCTTACACATAAGTCGATATGGGCCCCCAAGATAAGCGTGTGAGAGAAAGAAAAAAACCCTTTTTCTAACAAAAGTCCTCTGCTCCCTCGCACTTTATTTTTAGTGTGGTTAAAAAGTTCTCAAAATACAATACAGTTCCACACATACATATGCTATATTCCCTCCAAAATTATTTCAAATTCAATTATAAATTTATAATTATATTTAGTATTTCTCACTTGTAATATATATAAATAACAGATTTTTAGATTAGAAATACATTGTGTGTGTTAACTTATTAATTTATTATATTTATAATAAATAAAATTAAAATATATATGGTGGCATTGTAGATGTGAGTGGGCCCCCATTGACTCCTGGCAACCACTATTTTCAGCCCCAGTCCACTACCGTGTCTTCGGAAACTATAATTCGAAAACCAAACTTGACTAATTATAGCGACGGTAACTTGCACACAGATAAATGCGTTTAATTTTTTCTCTGAGTGAAGTGGCAACATGCAAGTAACTAAACACAGTACCTGAAAAATAAGCATGGTTGTTTATTGGGCATGAATGCCATGACGCGGGTTGAAGACATTTCCATATATATTGCATTTTTTTTTAAATATTGTTTCACAGTGCAGTGAGGAAGAGCACCTTTTCCTGAAGAGAGATTTAATCCAAAACTCGATACGTATCTATAATTTTGGCGTTAAAGGTACACTCAAAGTTTCATCCATATAACTCGCTGCTTTATTTAGCCATCGTGTTCACGATGGCTAAAAATATATATTTCAAACTCAGGGAGGAATTAAAAAAAAAAAACGATTACAATACTTTCTTTTCGTATACGCGAAACAAAAAAAGTTAGTAAAAGGTGAGATTTTAAGCCCCACGTATTATAATGAAATATGAACACTTAGAAAGATATCCGATATTAATACTTTTCTGAGACTGTTGCAGATTTTATGAAGTTTTTCTATTGTCAAGGGTTAAAGCACTGTGTTTGTTCATTAAAGCAGAATTTCTGATCGAATTTTTATTTTATGTTAAGGTCTAAAGCAATCTTAAAGGAATAGCAACAACATGAATACCAAAATTCATTTTACGTTAAATATTGAAAAAATTCTTTATACCCTAACGTGTAAGAACAGATTTTTTTTGTATGGTACTTTATGTAAAGGCGTGTACACACTTGCGAGTGAACGGTCCGTGAACCACTCGCGAGCCGTTCGAAGAAATAATTTTCAGGACGAAACATAGGAATGGAGCAAATTTAATTCGAACCATAAATCATCGCTTATCAGTCGATAATGGAAGGGGGTGGTCTCTGGAAGCGCATTTGAATACGCCTTGATTTGCAGATTTGACCTTGCTGGTTCAAAGGATGCTCGCGGGGAACGACGAACCACCTTCCAACACGTCCCACCGTAAACTGCGAATCACTTTGTGTTCGCCGAAAAATCGATAGGAATTGGTTCGCCATGAGCGGTTCGTGAACCGTTCGGCCCGCAGTTATAGGGGAGACCAAGGCAAGATGACGAATGGCTTATTTTAACTTAAGTTTTACTTCACCCCATATGGATATTATTAGCTCTCACACTGCTAGAAAGTAAAAAATCGCACAGTTAATTCACTACCCCCATTTCGTTGTTTGTTATGTATGGTGTTCGTGTTTTTTACCTGATGTGTTGTAATTTTAAAGACCTTCAACGAAAGATCTCGTGGACTAACACCTAAGATATTTCGTTATTCTTTGCTAAACATGACTACTTTAGACAATGCGCTTTTCAAAATCACAAGTTGACTATCTCGTCATCTTGCCCCAAGTGCTTTTTATTGTTTTCTTTGTGAAGAATATATGAATTTTTAAAATTTATTTTGTAAAATTTTCCTGAGCTACATAATCCACTATCTGTTCCATAACATGTTGCAAGGTGTGAGACCTATAGAAAATATTTTAATAAACTTCCCTATGAAAAAGATATCGGTTTGAAAAGACGCACAGAAGGTGGAAGAAGAACATTTAAAACAGAAAAGGCAGGAGACCAGGATGCATAAATGGAGTTATTACAAATGCATGAATACGCATGATAGAATTTTATCAGTCAGTTACTTGTATTCAGTAAATTCTTTTATATTCAAAAATTTTCCAAAATATACCAAAAGCAGTAAATATTCCAAAGTGCAAAAGCTTTCAAAGAGAACATAACAATGAGCGGAAGCTTTAAAATCCTTAATTTTCGGTTTCGGTGGTGATAATGCTGGAGAAGATAATATTCTCTGAAAACACTCGAAGAAAGATAATACGCATCTTATCTTTCAAGAAATTTAGCACAATCATAAAGAAATGAACGGCTTTAAGTGTGCGCTTCCCTATTGTATGCGATGGTAACAACAAAAGATACTGAATCCTTTGTCCTTTTCTTTATCAGGACAAGACTCTTAACTTCCTCGATGTTAGTAGCAGATAATTCAAATATCAAATCACTTTCGTTTTTGAGCTCTGTGATTCGATGTTAAATTTTAGTTGATTAAAAACGAATCATAGAATACGTCATATGATAACCACGTTGATCAGAGAGAACTTAACCTGTTTTCTACCTTTTCTTTTTCATGTTGGGAAGCATTTGAACTTAGAAAATTATCATACGGGATTGATTTATTGTTCATATTGAGTTGAAGAAATTAATGAAGTTTTTTAAATTATAGGAATGTTTTTATATACAAATATAATAGTATATAAAATATTTCATTAAGGCAATGCACAGAACTTTCGAGAATTCAAAACATTTTATGAAGATTAAATACGCGTAAATATAGGGTGACCGGTCTAAAAATACCCCAAAGTAATGGTTTATAATTGATCATTGCCACATTTATCAGCGAGAAATTATACTGTTTTTTACCTTTTCTGTTTCATGTTGGGAAGTCTTAAGTCTTGGAAAATTATCGTACGGAATTGATTTATTGTTCCTACTGAGTTGAAGAACCTTATAAATTTTTTTGAATCACAGGAATATTTTTATATACAAATATAATAGTATGTAAAATATTTCATTAAGGCAATGCACAGAATTTCTGAGCGTTCAAAATATTTTATGAAGATTAAATACGCGTAAATACAGGGTATCCCGTCTAAAAGTATCCAAAAGTAATGGCTTATAATTACAGAATTACTCATTAGGATTTAAAAATATTAAATAAAATAAGCATCTCAATATTTTTTTAAATATCAATATAGTTCTATGTGCGCACCTTTTGCATTCTGACAAATGTCTAAGCGGTATTCGAGTTCTTAGCAAGGATTTCGTAGCGTATAAGGAGTCATTACATGAGTGATATGCATCTTCAACTCATCTACACTTTCAATCTTTTTGTTGATACACAATGGAGTTAATGAATCCCCCAGGCAAAAATGTCTAATGGGCTCAAATCCAGAGACTTTGGTGGCCAGGCAATCGGGCCCCTACTTCCAATCCAATGTCCTGGAAATGTCTACTTTTGGATACTTTGGAAACTAATTACTTTTGGATACTTTTGGCCCGGACATCCGGTGTATAAAAATAAAATTGCCGGTAGATATAATCTATTAATGAAAGACCGAGGAATAGAAAGTAATAATTTCTCATATGATGATCATAGGTTTTTAGATCACAGTATATAAATTACATAAGCTGTTCCAAAACAAATAACTGTCGTTGTCTCTCGTATTTCTAAGCAGCGCGATCTGGCGACCTAACAACAATATAAACATGTAATTCAAATTATTAGCTAGCGAGAGAGCGGACTGAGAGGTAGTTCAAGAAAAGAAGGGATAAAGAAGATAAGTATAAAAAAGTATAGAAATTTAACAAAATTTGTTTGACGTACATATTTGCAAATATTATTCGCTCTAGTTATCAGTATTATTATCTTTTCGAACTACTGGTCTGCACTTTTGGCACATAAACACATTCATTCTTGCTTCGTGGTAAGCTCGGTCTTACTAAATTCTTCATCAGGTACCCGTGGAAAGAAAGACTGAGATACATACTTTCTTTAACGTCTGGAAGAACCAGGAGCCGCAAGGAGCGATGTCTGGCCTTTAGGGTCGTTTTATATTCATACACATAAATCGAAGAACCTGGAATATAAGGATCAACACACATTATTTGAATGGGTATTGAGAGTAGGCTAAATGAATAAAATGCATTTGGCAATTCGTTATCGTTAGTGGCGTTTTGTTATGAAGCCAATGTCGATATGCTTTTAAAAAAACTTTTATCACGAGAAATTGCGCGGCAGTGCACAAAATCTTTTACAACTAGTTATTTAAATTTTGTGCTTAATATTATTTTCAGTATCTTTATTTGAACATTAACATTTATATCGATTTGGAATTTTGATTCTAATTCAAATAACTTTTCTGAAAAAAAGGATGACTTTCCTCTTTCTTGTTTAAAATTATGGATTACGTTCACTGTCTAAAATTTTATTCTTTATTTGCAAATATAAAGCTTTCAAAAATTAATTCACGCATTTTAAAATAAAACAAACTGCATTTGTTCCAAACAAAATAATTTAATACCAGAATGCATTCATTAAATACACTTGCATTTAACTTTCTAGGCCAAAATATATAAAAAAAAATTTCAGATTAAAATTTGACATGGAAGGATTCAAAGTGTGGAAAAAGAGAAAAAAAAATTTTTTTTTTATAACTCTTATCTCTCGCTATTGTTATTTTCCCTGGAATCTTTCTCTATCTCCTAAACAAACGGCAGCTGCATTGTGTCTCAAACCCCCGCTGCTGATAAACTTGCCTCTTATTTTACTCTAAGAGAAAAAAAAAACGGAAAGAGCTGTGTAAGCCCAGTGAAAATAGAGTATGAGAAAGTTTGAAAAGGAACTCCGCGAATATTGCAGATGCGCAACTGCGGGCGCACATGATTAGCATTTTTAAAGCGGGAAAATTGAAATGAAAATGAAACAGGTATGAACTCTTTTGCTTTTGAACTGCGGTAGAATCTTGATTATCAGAGCTGATTGCGAACACAATCAACGCGGATAATCGAAAACTCGGCTAATAGAGATTAAATTTTAAATTATGACTTTTTTCTTTCGATAAGCTTCTCCAAAATTTTTATTCCAAATTTTAAAAATAATTCCGCAAGTACTACCACTATTGACATTTTAACAAACTCTTTTATTAGTTATCAAACTTCTTACAGGTATTTTTTGAAACAGTTCTGATAGGAGGATTCCCGAATGCTATTAATTTTCTCTGTTTTCTTTGTATTTTCCCAGTGATTCTTTAAGAATGTTCTCAAAAGAATAATTTCCAACGCTATTTGCATTTCCCCAGTGATTCTTTGAGAATGTTCTCAAAAGAATATTGTCCAACTCTATTTGCATTTCCCAGTGATTCTTTGAGAATGTTCTCAAAGGATATTGTCCAACGCTATTTGCATTTCCCCAGTGATTCTTTGAGAATGTTCTCAAAGGATATTTTCCGACGCTATTTGAATTTCCCCAGTGATTCTTTGAGAATGTTCTCAAAGGATATTTTCTGACGGTAAATAACGCGAAACTTTCCGACACATTCACAGAGCTACTTTTTCCTGAAAATGAATGAATTTGCTCTCATAGCTATTCAAGTGTTTATGAAGGGAACTGTGTTTTTATTTATTTTTTCTCTCTGAATAACTTCTTGAGTTATAAAAGGCCAGATATTTGAGGCTCTACTGCAATTTTGTTCATTACGTGTATGTGTTTCGAGACTATTTTTTTTGACAATTAGAGCCTTCATTAAACCATAATAATTTTGGTGAAGCATTTCATAAAAAATTGGGTTTGATATTGTTGAAGAAACTGAAAAATGCTCTCATTGCTGTAGCTCATTCACATGACTGCCGATGTAATGAAGTATTATCTTGGTTTGCCTAGTGTAGGTAGTGTAGTGACAAATCAAGTCGACAGTTCTTAGGAAGCTGCAAACGATTAAAAAGAAAGCTTTCATTTTAAATACAAAGCTTCATTACATAGATTATGGTCTGTTGGTTTTTATAGGGAGATAAGTAGAGCACTAGGGAGATAAACCTTTTGGCAATCTTGATGTCATGTATTTCGCAATACAGGAAAACAACTGACGCAAAAAAAGAAGAAAGAAAATTAAGAAGAAGAAAAGAAACATCTTCAAAAATGACTATTCTTTACCTAAGAAAGTTTTACCCTTCTTTACCTCACGTACAGTATTTAATTTTACATTTATATACTAATGACGATTCTTAGAGTCTATTGTACTTCTACTCCATTTGCAATATGGAACACGACTGTGATATGCATAAAATGACAAGTGGATTAAAAGTATACCAAAGAGACTGTGCGTATATCGTCCCCTACCTTTCTGTTTCGGAGATTTTTAACATTTTTTTCCCCCTTATTTGAGATGCATGCCGGCTGAGGTATGACGCTCTTATGGACTCTAGGATTTTCCCCCCTCTATAGTGGTAGGGATTTTTTAAATTGTAACCACTAGGAATTCTTTTAAAATAAACTTCGTTTTTATGGTATTTTAACGTATAGACAAATTTACGTCAGTTCACACTGCCTAAGTGTTTAAAAATCTTATTTAACGATATTTATTACAATTTCAGTGTCTGACATAAAAAAAAAAAAATAGAAAATCTATCTAGTGCAGTTCATCACTTTTGCAAAGTTTATGGTAAAACATTTTATAAAACATATATTTTGTAAAAAAATTCCCAAATCATTTTTGCTTTAGAAAAACGCGGAGATTGCTGAATTTCGCATTTGTTTTTGTTTATATGGAATACTAAAAACAAAATTAACTAATATTGGCATTTTTGAATTTTAATGAACGATAGAGTCGGTAATGAAGCATAATTAATAACAAACATCATTAACTATCTTCACTTGCTGTAATTTTGTTGCTTTTTAAAGCCCTAATAAATTTTAATGAGAGCATTAACATTTTAATGCAGTGACCTCATATTTAAATCACCCAGAAAACGTTTAGAAGAAAATAAAACAAATACAAAATTCAATTAAGCGACAGAAGTCAGCGTCTTTTTAATGATTCCCCGTTGTGCACTAGTAACGCATTGATTCCAACTAATTAAAAAACAATTTGAATTAATCAATAACGTTTACATGCTAGTTCAATGTATTTAGGTGATGATAAATGTTTCGGAATAAATCACTGTCAATTGAAATCAGTTTTCCGGTTTTAACCGACAGGACGAATAGTTGCTAGATAGACAAAAAAAAAATTGCATGGCATATGGAGGAAAAAACTGTTATTATTATTACTGTTATCGTTTTCTAGACTTAAATTAAGTTCGGGTTTTTTTTCAGTTAAAGCTCATATTAGGATTTCATTTATTTCTTAGTCTGTTTTTGTGCTTAAAATTTTAATTACTGTCAAAGAAAACTCAAGTGGACGGTGCGGGGAAGTCACGTGAATATATGTATGTTACAGTTGAAAGAAAAAAAATTCTGTTAGTATGAATAATAGCCAATTAATATTAATACTAACCACGATTATTATTAATAACAACAACCGATTCATCGCGTTGACTGTTTTATATATATCATTACGCCAAGCTATATGAATAAGATTCGAATACATTTAAAAGTAATTGGAGCTAAAATTTATTGTAGCTCTTTCTAAAACCCCAAGATCCTCAGAAAGATGTATTACTTTTTTCATCGGTGATATACACGTTGACTACAGTAGTTCGCAGAAAACTCCTTCAACCTGTGATTAATATCTTTATATAATTTCGAAGAAAAGAAACAAATTTCCAAATTTATAATTATCCTTTTTTAACTCTTTTTATAAGGTAATTCTTTTAAAATGCTAAATAGTGACCAGATCTTCTGTATTAGCCAAGAAAGTTCCAAATTTCGATTCTTTGTACCGGAATGAAAAAAATTGTTGCGATTTTTTAATCAGTAAATAGTTTATATTAAAAAGATTAACTAAATGTCATTTACAAAAAAGTTATTACTGAAAAAAGTCTATTTCCCAGCTTTTACAATGTATATGTGGCCTACGAATATGACAAACGTGGACAGTAGCGGACTGGGTCTGAAAATAGTGGTTGCCAGAAGTCAATGGGGGCCAACTCACATGTACAGTCTCACCCTATAATATATTTTAATTTGTTTATTATACATACAATAAATTAAAATTATTAGTTAACATACTGTATTCCTAATCTGAAAGTCTGTTATATATTTATTACTAATTATAATATACATGTATTATACATATGAAATACCAAATATAAATACAAATTTATGATTGAGTTTGAGATAATTTTGGTGGGAATATAGCATAATGAATATTTGAAACTATACTGTTATTTTGAGAACTTTTTAATCACACTAAAAATTAAGTGAGAGGGAGCACAGGACATTTGCTCTCTTGAAAAAGATTTTTTTCTTTCTCTCTCTCTCTCACACACACACACACACATATACTGGGGGCCCATATCGACTTATGTGTAAGAGGTCCCACTTGTCATCAGGCAAGCTGGCTGCCTGGCCCGTCCGCCACTGATCGTGGATGAATCAGCCTGAAAGAAAAATAGTAAAAGAAATAGCAAAATTCATTATAAATGATTATTTGTATTTTTTTATTATTATTTTAATTATTAACTACTAGCCGCCTTTTATGACCAGCTTGCTCGCCAGGAATACTGTTTGTACGTAATGTCAATTACATCTCTTATTCTGGTCGTTCTCCTTAAATTTGCTACTGGTGTATACTATAAAATAAAAGCGAAAGTAAAAAATCTGCTTCTGAAATGACATCCAAAGAGAACAGTGTTTTCTTGTAACTTTAACAATTTAACTGAAAACGTGATTAAATGATTTGATGAAACAAGGGAATAGTTTTGAATTTTATTAAATTTCCTATATCTTTATTTAATTTTTATTTAAATTTCCTGCTGGAGTATACTATAAGACAAAAGCCAAACTGAAAAATCTGCTTCTGAAATGACACCCAAAGAGAACAGTGTTTTATCGTAACTTTAACAGTTGAACAAGAAAAAAACGTAATTAAATGTTTTGATAAGGCAAGGGAATAGTTTTGAATTTTATTAAAAGAATGAATAGCATTGTTGTCACTTTTTGTTTAACAATGGCTTAAAAATTATTAAAAAGTAAATTCTTATCATTAACAAGATAATTATTTTTTTTTAATCTTATGAGGGTGTAAAAATCATTGTTGTATGATAACATTTTCAGAGGTTATCGGGGGAAGAATGCCAAAATTTTGTTACATTTTTAATTAATCAAAATTCAATTTAAAACTTCTAAAAATTCGCTCCGAGGTGCCCATTCCCACCTTCCAAAGTCTGTTTTTGCCAAAGTGCAACGATCTGCCCTGTACCTCGCCAACACATATATGCATACATTCGCTTTTCTTATTAGTAGAAATTCTGTTCTGTTTGAGCTTATTTTTTTTATTTATTTATAAGAATTTGTCTAATGCCACATCACTCTCATCCCATGTACCATTCCGGTTTGAATGCTTGGGCTCTGGATTTTTCCGGATTGTTGTTCAGAAAATATAGTCACATTCATAAAAATAAATATAACATCTGATCTGTGTAAAAATATGGAATATATAGTATGCTTTTTTAATGAAACATTATCTATTTAAAATTTTAAATGCATACTACAGCCAATTTATTCAGCTCATAATATCAAAAGTGTGAATTCTAAGATTCGTGTATTTTTAGCAGAACAGTAGCAAATACTTTCCATTTAGATATTATCTTCAGTTTTGCTCAGTTATGTCCATGAAAATTATAAAAGATACTATTAAAATTCCGTAAAAATAGTATTAACAAATCTATGTAACAATCTGAAATAGAAGATTTAAAATAAGTGGCTTATCTTTAATGATATTCAGGTGATTACTGATAGTTAAAGCAAAAGAATTCTTACTGAAATAAGAAACAAATGAGAATCAAGCGTTAACGCATGATGCTATAAATACAAACGAATTTTTTTATAATTGCAAATCGCTCTAAATTACGCACGAAAATTAATGCAAATTCGGTTGTTTGTGTTGACTGTATTAGATAGGCATTATATAAATGAACACAAATTGACTTCTTTAGAAGTCTATTACGCAGATAATTATTTAAGGTTGATGGTCACTGTGAAATGTTTTCAGATTATGGTACGATAGTGATATTACACAGAAAAATATATCTTTAAACTATAATTTAATTACTGTAGAATCCCAGTTAACCGAGCTAAAGGGGGAAAGACGTTTCGAATAACGATTTTTTTCGGTTAAGCCATGAACATCTATTACTATTTTGTATCGATACAGAACGCAATTCTGAAATGTTTTGAGTGTAAAACGAATTCAAAACTCTCTTTGTAGTCTACATTTAGGTTTCTTTAATAAGTTAACCCTCCGTCGGGCGTAATATTTGCAATGTCGAGTTCCGGCGAAATGCTCCTGACAGTCACAGGTAAACAATATTGTAATTAACATTGTTAATACCCATTAATTTTAATTTTAGCATTCTAAAATTAATCAATGACTTTTTTGGGGAGGCTTAAAAGAAAAAAAATTGCGGATATCGTTGCAAAAAAGTATCGCCTTCGCGATTATTTCTGTGCAGTACAGTACGTGTTTTTTTGGATTTGCGCTTTCAGAGGCATTTCGGATAACCCGGGTTTCGTTTAACCGGGGTTTTTTACTTTATTGATTTTGTTGAAATGGAACAAGAAACTCCATCTCACAAAACAGATGCAAACCTTTTTATTTTTATTAAATTATTTTTTTCTTGAATGCCAAATGCCATAAGGAATCATCCATACATTTAAAAAGAAGAAAGTGAGGATATGGAGATTATATTTTAT
This sequence comes from Araneus ventricosus, assembly GCA_013235015.1. Lineage (NCBI taxonomy): Eukaryota > Metazoa > Arthropoda > Arachnida > Araneae > Araneidae > Araneus > Araneus ventricosus. The sequence continues at coordinate 609,467 of BGPR01000169.1, read as the reverse complement.
AAACACCATTTCGCCTGAGTTCGAACCTGAAATCGGATACCACAAATCGCGCACAATCAGTGATGTGGGTTGGGTAAATACCCAGTGGGTAGGTAAGTATTTTTTGGGTATCTACCCAGGTATTTAGCCCAAGCCAGGGTAAATACAAAAAAACTGGGCATTTTGAAAAAAAAGAAAAGCATTTGCAAATGGTGATCTAAAATGAAACATAAAATTCATAAATACCCAAAAACGGGCATTTTGAGAAAAAAAAGGACTTGCAAATGGTGAATTAAAACGAAAAATAAAATTTATAAATACCCTAAAACTGGGTATTTTGAAGAAAAAGTATTTGCAAGTGGTGATTTAAAATCAAAAATTTAAAAGTATACAAACCCTGGGTTTTTTGCAAAAAAAAAAACGCATTATCAAATAGGGTTTAAATTTAAAACATAAAATTTATAAATACCCAAAAACTGGGTATTTTTCAAAAAAAAGGTATTTACAAATGGAGTTTTAAAGTAAAATATATAATTACCCAAAAATTGAGTATATTTCAAGAAAAAATGTATTCGCAAATGGTGGTTTAAAATGAAACATAAAATTTATAAATGTCAAAAAACTGGGTAGTATTTTGAAAAAAAAATTGCGAATGATGATTCAAAATGAAACATATAAAATTTATAAATATAAAACATAGTTTATAATATTTTTAAATTAAAGTTTCGATCATTTTTTTAAATTGCTTTCAGGATTCAGAATAAAATATTCCATAACTTCAATGGGATTAAATGGGATTAGAGGATAATTTACTTTTTCTGGTTGAAAGCAATAACACTTACAATGGAATAACAATTTTGACACTTTATGTTATACAGATAGCGGCAGTGAAGCTACTGATTCATAGTTTTCTCACAATGCCATGCTACAAGTCAGACATTATTGTTTCGATGTAATGAAGAGTTAGTTACTCACTTTATATGTATTAATATTAAGGTAAATTTTAGGCTACAAAGCAAAGAAAGATAGGGAACAAAAGGAACCTGCTTAGAACTTTTTTAATTTAAGAAGGATAAAAGTTTACAATATAAGTATTGCAATATTGAGTACAAACATGCCAATGTAAGCAAAACAGAGAAACACATAAAACAATGTTTCAATGCTTCGTTGGTTTAGATAAGGTTTCTGAAAGGGATGCAATAATGAATTTTGTTTTAAAGAAATTCCACCATGACAAATACATCAAACTTGGAGTTTCAAGAACATTTAAGTACTGATGTTGATGATCCAGATGAACCCCGCCTAGCCAGTAAAATGTTTAGTACATCTTCAAATAGCACAACAATTTCAGGAACAAGAAGTTCACTACCACTTTTAAAAACTGTTAGAACTGAAACATGTGCTAACTTTTCATCAGAATGTCTAGTTCTTTGACTAACTAATCCAAAACGAATTATAAACAATTCTTTCATTTCATTTTAGTTTCCATTATCAGCTCTTTATCAGTTTAAAACCAAAATCAAAGTTTTCTTTTTTTTAAATTTAGTTTAAAATAGCTCTCTTTTTTACAAATAGCAAATACATTGTTATTCATTTACTCATTGTGATTAAAAAGGGCTGACATTTAAATCACGTATTTTATGTAAGATGCATGCATGATGTAGTATTGCGTTTATTTTTTCTGATTGAATTTGTTTGTTTTTATAAAATTTAAGTTTGTTATTTTATTTTATTGTTTTTCTATCATGTTTTGCTTCTATATATATATATATATATCCATCGGTTACTATTCGCATTTTATCTCTACTCGGATATTCTTTCTATTCGTTTTTTCATATCTTTTCGAATTTGATATGAAAGTTCGTTGTTTTATTATATTTTAATGTTTTGCTTCTTTTATATATATATATATTTACAAGTAAAACAACAAACTCATCAAACATCCATATATATATATATTCGCACAATTCGAAGAGTTTGGTTTGCCATTAACACTGTTTTCTTGTAGTTTTCAGTTCTTCTATATTTCTTCTTAATCGTATAAACAAATCGCAAATTCATTAATCGGAATACTTTTCATTGGTTCATTATGATCTTGTAGTAGAGTCGATGATGAAATAATTATTTATAGATTTCAGCTGGGGACATACGACTCTTAAACCTCGAAAAAATGGTGGAAAACTGTCAAAGTCGATACATTATATCTCTGAAACAATGCAATTCACAAACTGCTTTTTTTTTCTAGAAAAATATTGTTCTTTCTTTTATAGTACACTCATTTTGAAACCTTCACATTCGTATGTATTTATTCGAGAGAGGAATAAATATGGCTATAATTTTTTGGGGAAAAATGAGATAGTCACGTTGCGAGCATGATTACGGATAAAATATTTGTCGAAACACAATATTTTGGGTATCTATGTAATTCAAACAGTCTGTTTAAGAAACTGAACCACAATTTATTAACATTTAAATTTAATTTCTATTTTATATACCAATTTAAAATAAAATGTTAAAAATAGTTAAAATTTCAACTTTTCTAACCCCCATAAAAACTTCTTTGGAGAAAATATGTACAAAAGTTGTGGTTCAATTTGTAGAACATAGCACAATACATATCCAGTAAAAATTTTATGTAAAAATATTCAATAGCTCTTGAGATATTGTGCGCACTATATAAAAAACACATTTTGAGATATAGCGCTTTAAAGGTATGGCCATATTCAGTGTTTACGTTGAAGAATTGATACATTTTCCTTCCTAACTTTCATAATTATGGGAATTTTTTAACGCGGATTATTTTAAATAGTTCAGAAAAGGCAGGGAAATGTTATATATTTTTTTCATAAAATCGAAAATTTTCGAGGTTTAACAGTCGTATGTCCCCTTAATAAGTTTCTTAAAAAAATACAGATGATATTTTTTGCATACAGATTAATTTTTAATGGTAAAAGGAAACTATTATTAACTTTTATGATCTGAATATTTATGAATGAAGAAAAAGTATATTTTAATGATATTTTTACCAAAATTTCAAAGATTATCGATCGAACATGAGCTTAAATTTCTATATTTAAGTCGAAAGTTATTTCAAATATATTTTTAAACGTTTACAACTGTCAATTAATATGTTTAGCTATGACAAAGATAAAAACCGACCATATTTTAAGACAATTTTCACTGAATGGATCGACTATAATAAATCGAGCAGTAATGCTTGCTTTTTTACGGCTTTGTATTATTGTGGTCATAACACATTACTTACTGATCTAAACACAATGCCTCATTCTTTTTCTTGAATTTAAGAAAAAAACACTGAACATATATATATTCGCTCGAAAATAAAGTGCCAAAATAAATTTCTTCACAAAATTTGTATGACTGGCATTTAATGCTCACTACCAAAACTAAAAGAATGAGTGTGACATTTTAATGCTACTGCTGTAAGCCTTTTGTCCGACGACGAATTTATAAACCATATCACACCATACGTGAGCACAATTTTAAAAAGAACATGGCGTTCTTCAAGATAAACAGACCATTCATCATGCGTGCTTTTATTATCACTAGATAGTTGACCTTTGCCTTGCATGTTAAGATTTTCACGTAAAATCGTAGTTAAACATTCACGAAAGCTAGTCTTCGTAAAGCACTAACGTGTTTAAGTAACGTCCAGGAAAGTGAAATATGGCTGTCTGTTTGTTTTGATTCTGTAAATTTGAACATTTAAGCGTGAGATTTTACTAAACCTTCAAAGGATAATTTGAATATGAAACAAAGGTCTTTTGAAATGAATATTTATACACTAATGAATAAAATTTTGTTTGACGCATGCATTGATATCTTCTTTCGCTGTAACTGTAGCCCTGACGCCCTTTGGCGGTTTGTCTTGTTTGTTCAATAGTTCTTGACATTTGATGGCAATAGGGATAGCAGATCGTCGTGAAAAGTGGACGAGTTTAATTTTATTTAATTTTAACTTCAAATCGATTACAGTCCATTTTAAAGGACCACAATAAATTTCACTTAGTATTTGAAGAAATACAAGATTGAAGAATTTTTATGCAATTGTCATATTTATAAAGCATTGAACGCATTAATCTTGAATAAAATATTATCTATTAAAACGTCATTTCTTCTGCATTGGGAAAGTCTAACAAAAACTTATGGTTTCGTCAGATCCTCATTTTTTTCTATAGTTCTGTTAGAATCCGTAACTTTGCACCGATTTAAGCGCAGTATGACACATAAAACAATTGGTCTGGATCCGTCTCTTTTTGGTTTTATTAATACTTATGAAATTTTTTCTAAAATATAGCAGTTGATGAGGTACCAAAATTGCTAACTCTTTTCAGTTTATTATAGAAGTTTTTTATTAGAAGAGCAAATTATAGTCTAAAGGTTCAAAATCACGACTATACGATGAATGCATCAAAAGTTTCAAGCCACGATCTCTCAGATTTTGACGGATCTTCAAAGTTGTGTGTGGTGGTATCTCAATAAAATAGAACGCCTTTTCTGTTAATCAACAGGAGTCATAATCTGTAGCTTTACCACGTCACATACACATGGAATCATTGGCCACCTCTTGTGAAGGCCACTCTTCGCTTCAAACACGTTTTTTACCAACATTTCTGCTGTATAGGATGCGTTTTCCATCGCCTGAAGTGGGACGCTTTAAAAATAGACACATTTCACTCCATATTAGCAATTATTCCTAGAAATTGAAATTTGGTCTGTAGAACTTGCCATTGCCAAATCATGTGGAATTCAAATGTCAAACCTTCGCCTCAATTTGTGAATTAATATCATTTGCCTTCACTGATTTAGTCCATTTTGACTTTGATTTGAACGTTCTCTGGCTCGCCTAAGCCTATCTGCTTCATTTTTAATTGATCACCTTCGAATAATTTCATTCAAAGTTTTATTAGTACGCTGGCCTCTCTTTCCTATGGTATAAGAAAATTGTACGTAGCAAACTCTTTTGCGATAAAATGATATTTTTCACCTGAGTAAATACAGAAGTAAGCTATGTCTAACAAGAGGAGGTTATTGGTTTTGTTATAAAAACAAATCTATCGTTGCCATCAGCAAAAGACAAATTAACCTCTTTTTTGCTGCCACATACCTTAATGTCTTAAATATATAGATGGTTAACTTTTAACTTTAAAACGGTTTTGTTGTCGATGCTTAGTTCGTCGGCGGCCTCATGACTTCTGACGTATCGGTCTTGGTTTGCTTTTTCAAGATTTCGTCGACGTTTTCACCAATCGCTAAACATAGAGAGATACACCTTTGATATCCAAGTTGCCGCACTAAAGTCATTCGAAACAGAAGTATTAGTTAGTTTAGGATATTATTATAAAATCTTTATGACGCCCAGAAACAGTACATATTTTTTGATAGTTTATGTAGGCATTCTTTCTTTTTGATCATAAAATTTCAAAACGTATGGAATTTATTCCTGATTTTCACTCTTCAAAAAAAGGATTTTTTCACAAATAACTAATTATATCTATGAAAATGTATTTGGGTTTAACAGATGAGACAAAGGTACTTCTCAAGCCAAAATAGAAACATTTTCCCCAGCTGAATAAAAAGTTAAAATTCACATTTAAACTAATTATTTTCATACAATAAACTGTTCTAAAAAATCATTGTGAATACTATTATCATCTATGTAAAAAGAGAATAAATAAATAAGAATTGAAGTTCGTGCATTCTTCTGTAACGACGGCATTTCAAACTGAGCTTCCTAATATAAAAATATTAAACTTAAATCATCGGCCTTTGTTTATAAAGCAAGAGATAATGGCAGGGTCGAAAGCTAAACGTCTTGAATAAAGTTCTTCGCATCAATAAAGCCTCAATTTATGGTAGTGGATTAGGCGATTGCTCTCTGTTCCAGAGCGTGCGTAACAAAGTCCCATAAATAATCGATTTCTCTGAGATTCCTGTCGTGATAATCCCAGCTGAAGATGTTATCGTTGTTTATCGCCGAATAGTTTACCAACCTTTCACAATGAAGCACGGATTACTGGATGCAAATAAGAGATGAATTGCTTCTTGAATAAAGTCGTCTTTTATTGCGCAGGCTGAGCTGACGCTGTTGGCTTGTTTTATGACCGAAGGTGCTTAAGTAAACTTTTTATGCAAATAAGACTAAATCTACTTTGAAAAACTGGGGCTTGAACGAAAGTGAATGGAAAGTAAGGAAAGTGATTTTGGTATTATACAGTGGTGATAACTTGTACTTGTGTGAACTGCGTTATGTTTTTGTTATTTGAAGGAAATTACACTTTAATAAGTTTTGATCACTAAGTAGTATTTTAGAAGTAGGAGAGTTCTGATAATGCATTCAGATTATTTGAGTTTCAGTAGGGACCTCTTACTAGGGGGAATTGTAGGAGGTACTGTAAAAATCCAAATAATATATAAATAAATAATTATAATAAAATAAAAACTCAGAAATTCTGAAATGGTTAATTATTTAAAAATTTTTAAAAATCTAGGAAGAGACAAAAAAAGCATTTATAATATATTTCTCTTTTTCTTCTAACTGATTCATCCACATCCGTCACATTAGAGTAACTTTTTTTCTTTGCATAACGAAGTTGTATTACATAATGAAGTATTTATTGATAATTTTAAAAAACGATATAATCTGGTACATTCATTCAAATCAAGAACATTCTTTCGATTCGGAAAAAGGGTAAAAAATCAAGGGCTGTTCCGGCTAATTCGAGACGTCGCATTTATATGTATAGGAAGGTTGGGAATTTAAAATTAACCTTTTATCTAAATTGGTAAATATTGAATCAATTAATATTTTTATTATGAGATATTTACTTATAAGTAAAATTCGACACAAATCTGGGACAATTTATGAATACAGAATAAACAGACAAAATTCATGACTATCCCGGTTAATCTGGGATATCTGGTCACTTTAATTCAGATAATATATATTGAAAAATTTTCTGAGATTTTAAGTAGTTTATCAGAATCATAAGTGTTACCTTACACTCTATTGAGAGTTTTTGTAGAAAACATCCAATGTTGGGATCTTGTTTTCTACGGATAGTCATGGCAAATGTCTTCAGCATGTTTGCGTTAAAACAACTCTCTTGTAAGAACAATGCAAAACAGTTGAGTTCTCTCCTGTTCCTCACATCAAATGTCATATCATTTCATATTTTTTCATATTGTAAACTACTGAAAAATGCAAAGGCATTCATTGCTCTTTGTTTGGTCTTAAAAGATGCATAAGAACCTAAGATTTTAGCAGTTCCCATGATATAAAGGACGATTTTTGGAATGTGTAGTGCAAGAGAAATAATCGAATTACGAAATTTGTTCAAAAAGCAGAGGCTGTCTGGGATAAACTTAAGGTACGAGAAAAAGACTTTTGGCAATTCACATGATACTAAGAAGATTTTGTTGAGTGCAATTTACACGAAAAGCGGTGCTCTAACATGTATCAGAAAGCAAAAACCGTCTGTGCAAGACATGTAAGGTATGAATCAAAATCAATCTGTTCTCATGCGCTTCGAGAAATTAAATACGCATTTAACAAATATGGACTTCTAAGTCGTTCACAAAAGCCATACTCATATCTTGAAAATCGTGGATATTACCCTTCTACTAGTTTGGACTATGAACACATTAAAATTATTGTAATGTTTTCAATCATTTCTCAATGTTTATAACTGTTTTCCTGGACGGTTTCATACTGCACTAGGGTTTTCTTTTCTTTTCTTCTTTTTGTAAAGAAAAGTTTTAATAAGTAACGCCAAAGACCTGATAATAATATCTGCTTTGGTGGTCATCTTGTATGTAATATTACTATTGTCTTTGGAATGTTTTATGTCTTTTATTGATCAGTTCTATATGCAACATTATTTCCTACTATGAAAGCAAATAGGTGGTACCTCTAGTAATAATACCTCTTACAGTTTAAGATATGATTATTTTTCAGAAGTTGCGTTTATTTTATTTTTGTTTGTGCCTCTGTATTATACGTACTTGAAAATAAGCCAGCTTATTTTTCTTTTGTAACAGGCTGTTTAAATAATGATTTAATGGAGGAAGCTACATCCTTCATCAAATCATCTGCTAAAGAGCTTGTTAACTTATTATTAAAGCATCAATATGACAACATTACGCATCCTACCAGAAATGATGTCACATCTTCCTACAAAATGAGTAATGGATTCCAAAATTAAATTGGTGCTTAGCACTGAACATGCATCATACGATCTTTAATTGACTCTGCTATGTTTAATTTCTCTTCAATCGATGCAAAATAAATGAACATTTCAAAATGTTTCATGGAAAGGGATTTGCGGGGAGGGAGGAGATTGAAGATTATACACTGAAGAATAAAAAAAAAATGGGTTGATTAATCGATAAGTCAACATCACTTCTGCATTTTCATTCCTTTTTTTTAAAGGATAATCCCTTGGTTCCAAAAGTAGGTTTTGAAGGCCATGATAAACCAGATCCCACATTTCATAATCCAAAACCCTAAACACATAAGAGTGCGATTTTTTTATTGTTTTATTCCTGCACTTTGTCTATTTAGAGCGAGTGCTTCTTTTTCATATTCTTTATCGTCTCAATGAATGAACATGACTGGGGAAAATACAGAAATAGAAATCTGGTGTACAAGACGATATTTATTCCAACCTCAAAACAAACACTTCTGTGATTTTATTGAAGTGCGTTCTTTTTCGTGCACATAAAACTTGGAACAAACGACTATTTTTACACATACAGAGATCGTTAATTGGGTGGGTCCATTAGAAAAAACTCTCAGGAGAGAAAAGGAGAAAAAAAAAGAATCCCCTTCCCCAGCGGGTCGAAACTTTCGGTACCCTGAGGTATAAATCAGCTCTCCTTTCCTCCCTTGTAGATAGATTTATATCTCCAAGATCAGAAAACTTTCAGTGGTGAAGAAAAGCGTTTAAAATTGTCTGTCACTATTTTCTTTTCTCGCGTCTTAATAGAAATAAATGAATGCTAGATTGTTCTGCGGAAAGTGAGTCATTCTTCGGAGATAAGGATTTTAAAAAATCCTCTAGAAATATTTCTTGTTGAATTTAAAAAGCTACACTCGGATTGATTTGAGTCGAGACTCTTGTAAAATTTTTATTTCATAACCGTTATCTTTTATGAGAATGATAAATTTGAATTTCCTGTTCAATGAATCACAGCGTGTTGTGTTTTCCATATACATTTACAGCTTGCAGTCCACTGACTAGCCATACTCCAAATTTGCCTCATATATCTTGCAAATATACTAGTGATACAGCATTATTTTTCAACTAATTATGAGGCGGATATATTAGGCGGGTTACCTACTGGGATTCCGAAATGATACGTCTTTGCATGTAATTGTTTTGCTACTATTCTCGTTTGCCTTTTTTCACAAATTCTGATGAGTGTTTGTAAAGACTCTGTTTCGGGACCAAAAGGTTCCAGGTTTGGAACTAGACTTAATTTGTAGGCGTGAAAATTTGGAGAAAATGTGCTGGCTTAGATGTCATCCTCCTTATCTTAACTACGGTTGAAATGAACGAAGTTCGTTCCAAAATAGCCCTCGTGTTTCTTCAGAATGGGATGTTAATAAAACTAAATTAAACTATCGTGGGTTTACTTCCTGTCAAAGCCAGGGATTCTTGCAATAGGTATTATTATCCAGAAGTGTATAAGGTATGTTGATCTCATGAATACCTATTCGGTTTTTTCGGCAAAATTAAATTTGTGCTACGTATTAAGCATGGTGAGAGCGTGGCTCGCTATGGCGATAAAAAGCTTTAATTTAAAAAAGTAGAGAGAAATGATGGCTTTTATATTTTAGTTCTATGTTTAGGAAAATGTAGATATTGAAAAATATCAAAACTCCAGAAAGATAATTGGAGAAGGGGAGCAATTAAAACTGGTATGAAAGTTGAGTCTCATACAGGAGTTTTAAGAACCACTGGTTTACATTGAGCTAGAAAAAACCGTGAAATATCTTCGATGAATCTCAAATGGAGGTTACCCTCGTCACTTATAGCGAGAAAGAAATTAATTCACCCTTTTCGTTAGGTAAGAAAATGAAAATTTCATTTTTGAATTAGATTCCGATATTCAATCAATAATTGAAGTTTCAATGCTGCCATATATTCAGACAAATTCAATGTTTATCGGTTTAAAACATGTACAATGCAAACAGTTTCAAATTCGTAAAATAACTTTTCAGACATCATGTACGTAGTTTTGGTTTCTTTACTTTGATTTTGACTAGTTTTTGAAACCTAGAATATAAACGAACTAAAAAATTTCATCTGATTAATTTGTCATTGAAATACCTTAACTTTTTAACCATCGCTATTTGCTCCTTAGTAGTTCTGAACGCATTTGATGGGTAAGTTTATAAGCAATTAAATCTGTTTGCGCTTGAGGAATTAATATTATGAATTAATTTATAATCTGTTAATGTGGTATTAAGTAGCTGGTTTATTTTCCAAAAGTGACTGAGAAATTAATGACTGAGCTTAAATTTTTGACGAGTATAATTGCTGAAAAATAATATCTTGCTTTATGATAAAAACATAAAAATTCACAAGACTTCCACCCCTCCTCAAAAAAAAAGTAAACTATGGTATTTCAAAAGATTTCCAAATCTGCATTATCTATTCTAGATCTGATGAGTTAAAAGTCAGTATCTTTCTCTGCCTGATAAATCCATGTCCTTAAATTGATAGAGTTACTCATAATATGACTTACTGGCTTTAAGTGCTATGAAGTAGTGCGAACTTCTTATTGCCAAGTATTATTTCCCCATATCTCCAGAAACTTTTACCCTTTGTATGTACATAAATGTTTACACACACACACTCGTCCTCTGAAAACAGCAACAAGCAAATGTTTTGAAAAAATCATCTTATCATAAAGCAGTGTGTTGTCCTAAAATAAGTTTAGTTATGATGACAAAACATATATTTAGCTCTCCGGGTTTTATTTATATCCTTTCCTCCATGCCCTGGACCACAGGAATCTTTTGTTAATTTTTAAATTATACCTCACTGAGCCCATTTTAAAACACCCCTTTCTCGTTTACATAAAGCGAACCTAATTTTAGTCTCATTGGCATCCCGCCCCCAGCAATCGACGCTGTGCGTGACGTCTGTTTGACGTTAATGTGACGTCGCCGCCGTCTTTTCCAACAACTGTTTCGGGTAACACAACCTTTTGGAAACGGACCGAGGAACGAGTCCCCGAGTTCTGATCTCTGCAGAAAGGGGGAAGGTGGAGAATAAACAACCCGCGACAAGAATGCATTTAACTCTTTCTTCCCTCCGAAAAGTTCTCGTCACCATCTGCTCTGCCCGCTATTAATAGGAGCACGCGAAAGAACAAGAAGGCGCGTGCGATCTGCCGACGCGTGCCCAACACGTGTTGCAGATGACCCCCGCACCGTTCTAGGAAAAAGGCCGCGATCCCGTCTTTATTGGCCATGGTTTCTATTTCTGGGCTTAAGGCCACCCCTGGACGGTAGAAGGACCCTCCTTCTACACCTGGAAAAAATCACCCCTTAATCAGGATGACTAACTAACCAATATGACTACAGTCAGTGACAACACATGTTGACAATTCGAAGAGAGCCACGCTGAGTATCCTTACGTACAGTTAACCGAGGAATGGGAACCTCACAACTGTGACACTTCAATAGAAACATGGAGTTCGTTTGGCTTCTGTTCTGAGATTAATCTGTTTTAAAAGTGTTGGCGTATTTTGTGAACAGGCACAATTTTTATTTATTAGGGCACTTTTATATATAGGGTATCCTCTCTAATCGTGTTCCAAAGTTTATTTTTTAAACCGTTAGAGATAGGCATAGACTTCCAATTGGAAAAACGCTCTAATTGATATACAGAATTATATTTTATGTTGTTTCAATCAATAAATGTACTGCTGAAAAAATTAAGTATTCTAAATCTTAATACAATCCCTCGGTTCTATCAGTCACATTTAATAAAATATTCTTGAAACATTAGCATTTTAAGCAAAAAGAGTTCCACTCTTCTGCGGCTAAAACTGACCGAGTTGTAAAGATCTGAATAGCACTATCTTAGACGATTTCACACCATATCAGTTGTTGCCTCGAGGAAGATCGGCTAATAATCACAAGGAGTTACCTCGAGGTGACCGTTGATTGGACTAAAAGCATGAAATTCAAAGCTTCATAACTCGGTTGGTTTGGGTGGCAGAAGAGTGGAATTATTTTTGTTTAAACTGCCAATGTTTTAAGAATATTTTGCTAAATGTGACTACTGGAAAACTGTATAAAAATTCAGGATTTGTAAATTTTTCAGGAATATATTTATTGACCCAGAAAACAAACAAAGAATATAATTCTTTACGTCATTTAGAGGATTTTTCAACTTTAAATGTATGGCTATTTCTAAAGTTTTAAAAATTATTTATTGGGCAACGATTATAGCGGATACCCTGTATATTTTTTGAAATTTTATTAATAATTTATGAATCATTTCCTTGCTGCTATATGATGAGAACACTCGTGAACCAGTTGTCATATGTGACATTCGCGTTTCATTTCTTTATTGTTTCAACCATTTTGTTAATTAAAATTTCCGTCTTGGGGGTGCTGAGATTGCTAAGGTGCTTTTGATTCGGTTTGTCTCGAATGTGAAGTCAATTGGAATCATAAGGTATGAAAAACTACCTGCTGAACAAGAAATGGTAGACGTTACACAGGCAACGCCCAGTCTTCAACTAGCTCTGGGCCTGTAGATAGTCTATCTACAAGGAAGGAGTTGTCCCTCTTCTTGCAACGCGGATCCCTCTTCTTTTTGAGCCGAACAGTTCGCGAACTGCTCTCCAGTTTTTTTGAAGAAATTATTTTTACGACGAACTATGGGAAAGGAGCAAATCTACCTCGAATCATTAATCATCTCTAGTTGTTCTCCAATCAATATAAACTAAATGAAAATAGTTTAACATTATAGCAGTGTCGTATATAACAATATTTATTTCAACAGCCTAAAATGTTTACTTCTTTCTGTGTAATTAAAACATATTATTTTTAATTTGTTTTGTGTTTGTATATGTTTCTTTTCAGAAAACCTTGCATGTCAAACAATAGTAGCCTCGTTTCTGTAAGGGAAGCCCCGACTGTAAACAAATTATTTTTATCAGTATAAGTAATAATGTAAACCAAATCAATGTAACATTTTGTTAAACTCGATGTAATTTTTTTTTAAAGAATCAGTAAAGATTCTCTACGGACACCCATCCAAACTGCAAACCGGAGATCTTCATCTCTGGACGCAGGGGAGTGTCGTAGCGTAAAGTAAAGTGGATGGGGAAGGAGGTCTTTGGAAGCTTAGTTAGCAAATTTGACCTTGATGGTTCGAAGGAAGCTCGCTGGGAACGAAGAACTATGCTCGAACACGTCCCAACGTGAAATGCGATTCCCTCGTTCGCCGAAACACGACAGGATTTGGACTAAAAAATCCGTCCACACACGCGAACCAGCTGTTCGTAAACAGTTCATGGAGAGGAAAGTGGAGTCACCATGACTCTACCTTTCCATTCAGTCAAGATTCCGGAAAATGACTCTATTACATTTAAAATTATTCGAACAGAGTTTACTTTTAAAAACCAAGCTGCATACTGTGTAATGAAACTCTTTATTTCATGTGATTATAGTTTAATTCCATGAAAGAATTTCTATAGTTGTAAGATGTGTAAAGATACTTATTACGCCCATTGACGCCCAAGTGGTGGATCGTAAGTTTCTGCACTTTAACTTGAATTGTCACTGATCATAATTTAGTAAGATTTTCAGTTTTCATTTCGAAATTTTCCCTTTGTCTGGGTACTCGGTGTATTTTTAATTACGAATTTCTTAACATGTTTGAATTGGTTGCGTAATAAAAAAAATCAAGTTACTATCAGTAGAACTGACTTAAATAATATGTTTAGATTTGCACGATTCAGATTTAAAATTATGATGGTCTTTCTTGAAGAAATAAACGGACGAGTGAAAAACCTTCAAATGTCCAAGCAATTTGTTCTCAAAAGAAAAAAATGAATGAATGATTAAATAAAATAAGATAAACAAAAAAAAAATGAACCGTTTTTATACACTTACATTTAACTTGACTTGTTTCATGTCTGTAAAGATGGAATTTTGTAATCGGTTATTCACTCACGTCCTGGAGTGCTAGAGTTTTTAATTTGTGCACACTTGAGTACTATCGATGGCAATGCCTTATTTCAATATTCTTAGAACTTAATTATCAATTAATGGATTAATTTAACTAAATTTTGGTTCAGTATATATGACATAACCTAGGAGTGAACTTGAGAAAAAGAATTTGATCTCAGGTTCGCATAATATTTATAACAATAAAATAAAAATTAAAGACTTAAAGGTAGAAAATAATTAAAATAAAAATTAGTACTTTTTACTACTCCAATAAAAGTGTGTTTTTTTTAAAAAAATTTATTAATATTTCCTCCAGTAAGAAAAACGTTACAGAACTTCTGTCAATTTTCTGTTGCGAATTCAAAAGTTCTTTTAATTTGAAATAGAATAGTTCCTTTTAATTAGCTGTTTATTAATGTTATTTAATGAATCATAAATTTTACCCATTAGACTTCAGTATTTTATATTTCGACGGCAACGGAAAAATAAAGAATAGGCGAAATATAAGAGACATAATTTAACTTTTTAAACCTATCGGCATCAACTAAGTTTATTGCTTTAAAATCTTTCTATTAAAGCTCTCTATGATATGAGATATAACTGAAAAAAGGAGTAGATGTATTAAGTTTTTAAGCCATCCATGTTCTTATCGGCCAGAGAAAAATTAATATTCTCATAAAAACATCCACATTAATAATATGTTTTACAAAACGGCTAAGGAAATAATCTGGTTAAATTGCGTTGATTCAATTCGTCTATATATTTCAAATAATTTGGTTAAAAAACCTTTACCGAGTCCGCCAGCCTCAATCACTCAACCGATTTCGACAAGTTTTTTTTCATTTGAAAGGTTATGACGTCTAGACATGACATCAAGGGTCGCCTGCCCCCCACCACCTCCATTTTCGAACGAAATCGAAAAAAATACTTCCCCTTTGTACATTGTCTATGGGTAAAAACATTGTAGAAATTCCCCAGCCCCAACCACCCGACGGATTTCGACATTTTTTTTTTTATTTAAAGGTTATGAAGTCTAGATATGTCATCATGGGTCGTCTGCACCCTCATTTTCGAACGAAATCCAAAAAACATTCCTCCACCCTACATTCTCTATATATTTTTTCGATTTCGTTCGAAAATGAGGAGTAGGGGGCAGGTGACCCTTGATGACATATCTAGACGTCATAACCTTTCAAATGGGGAAAAAAAATGTCGAAATCCGTTGGGGATGGGGGATTTCTACAAGGTTTAATAATTTGGTAAAAACCTCTTCACCGAGTCCGCCAACCTCAATCATTCAACCGATTTCGACATTTTTTTTCATTTGAAAGCTTATGATATAGATAAAAGCTATAGATATAGATATGTCATTAAGGGTCGCCTGTCCCCCCCACCACCACCACCACTACCCATTTTCGAACGAAATTGAAAAAATATTTCTCCTCTGTACATTGTCTATGGGTAATTATTTATAAAAAAATTTTCAAAGCTTTTAATCATTTTTAACAGAAGTTTTGTTTCTGTTTTCTGAAAATATCTTAAACGCTCATCACTAGAAGAAAGACCTCTCTTCTCATGTTAAAAAAAAGAAAAGAAAAAAAAAGGTTTTGCAATGGAATGAATTCACATGTCAAGTTCGCCTCATCAATTCAGTTTCGGAATCCACTGCGCATTTTGAAGGAGAAAAAGAGAAGTGACGTAATGGGATAACAGTAAGAGAACGTGGTGTTAGATTGCAAGCGTAGTAACGCTTGTCGGGTGACAATATCACATGAATTGACTCCACAGGGTCATTTTTGCCTTCGTATACAAGTTTTCCTCCACCTCATATAGTCAGAGGCATGAATCTAAAGATATCTAGTAGGGATGCATAAAAAAAAAAAAAAAACGGTTTTCGGTTAAACCAGTTTTTCTCACTTCCGGTTCTGGCGGTTAAAACTGCTCGTTTTTTTTTTTTTTAAAGCAACGTTTGTGTATAGAATTTTTTATTAATAATACTATACAATGAGTAAGTATTAATACAATAATTAATTAATGAAATAAGTAATGATTATAAATAGGGAATTAATACAATATGTAATAATAATAAATTAGTAATTATTGCAATTAGCAAGTATTATAGACAAAAAATTTTATTAACTTTGTTTTCACAAGAAATTAATTCATTAGCCAATATTTATCATCTAATCTGCTCATAAAGACTCTTTCAGCACTGATTGATCCGTGAGTCGACACCTCTCATCGGAAACAACATCATTCAACGTAGATACTAATCCCTCGGATACCACAGAACTTCCGACTAAAGAAAAATATTTTTGGGCTACAATAAGCAGACCCCGTTTGCAGACAAATTTTTTATTAGTATTGTTTTTGGAGGAAATCAATCCATTGGCCAATATTTATCTGTTCATAAAGACTCTTTCAGTAATCCGCCAACTAACAGACGCCTCGAGGAAACGGTTGGCGGTGATTGGCCTAAGATGATGAAATTCAAAGCTTTATAACTTGGTAAATTTTAATCTAGTCGAACATAAAATCGAGCCTATCTTCCGACCCGGTTTTTCCACCCGGTTTTGGGATTTTTAAAAAATAACCGTTTTAAACCGAAGCAAAAAAATAACCGAAAAAACCGGTAAACCGAAACAAAAAAAAACGGTTTTCGGTTTAAACCGGTAGGTTTGTCCCATCCCTAATATCTAGACAGAAATCTATCTAAATATATTAAAAGGCAAGGATATCTAACTTTGAAAAAAAAAAGAAAGTGTGATTAGAGATTAAGAATTTAAAAGATCATTCCGTGAGTTGAAAAGGGAAAAGTAGCCATTAAATAATCCTCTTCTTATGTATCAATTTTTTTTAATTTAACACTGAACTAAAATTTGCGAATTTTAATCTATATCTGTCTTATGATTTAAGAAATTCCTGTCATTAAAATAAAATGCTGCCGATCAAAAGGAAATAAATTCCTGTTCAAATTGAAATAATTGTGAGATAGATAGGTTGCTTTCTTAATAATAGCAGAATACTTCCTTTATCTTGTTGTCCTTTCACGCATTATTCCATGCTGTTTTGATTTCTCAATCACAGCGGATTCTGTTTTCAGCACAAGTAATTACACTTGTATCTGCCTTTCGAATATCTAGAAATAAAGCAAGTCATTATTCTGTCAGAAGAAATCACACCTCAAGTTTCAAAGTAGAACTGTTTTATCAGAGGTATAAATTTCATTATTCGGTGCTTCCTTTCTAGTGACACACATGATAACGAAATGATTCTAAAGATGTCGGAATGCGGGATTTTTTTTCCTTTTTTTTTCTGCTAATGAATCTCTGCTCTGCGGCACCGTCTAAACATTTCCTACTTAATTCTAATTAAAGATTCAATTTATATATTTTTTATAGTTAACTTTTAAAAAATTATGAATCTTTCTTCCTATTGCTACCATTTTCGCTAGAGACATGAATACAAAACCTGAAACAATTAATATATGCTTTATCATTTGAGTATATTGCA
The DNA here is from genome assembly GCA_013235015.1 of Araneus ventricosus. Lineage (NCBI taxonomy): Eukaryota > Metazoa > Arthropoda > Arachnida > Araneae > Araneidae > Araneus > Araneus ventricosus. The sequence continues at coordinate 591,754 of BGPR01000169.1, read as the reverse complement.
AATTATTTATTGTCATATTTATTCAAATAGTAAAATGATTGAAACACCACACTGGACATCGAAATAAAGGAAATGGATCACATTTCTACCAAGTTTTTTATGAACCTGTGAGGGTAAATTCTCTTACTTATCTTTTTAAATTAAGCACTAAATTGTGAAAAACGTTTTCAAACTTAAAAACAAAAAATTCTAAGGATTTTATCAGTTTCAGAAAATTATTTTAAAATTTATAAATTTTATCATAAAATAATTTTAAAATTAATAACTTTTAATACAAAATAATTTTTAAATTAATGGAAACTTAAATGACTACTATGAAAAACTTATATGCACTGCAGGCTACTTCTGAAAAGGATTTCAATATAATTAACAATGTTTACAAATTTCAACCTAGAAGAATCACACAATAAATAGAATTAAAAAAGCCTCTATTTGATTTTCGTCTTTGCGGATAAACTTTTCATTGTTATTTAAGTTTTCTTACAAATCAAGAGTTCCAAAAAGAGTTTCACTTGCATTTGTTGCAGTTCCTGTAAAGATCATATTTCACTGGTGGTGACAGGTTTAAATATGATTTCGATTTCAGTCAGATAACATATCAGCAATTATTGTGGGGAGGATTGGAGCAAGTATTTTAAAGATCCTTTTCAGATTTCAATTCATATTATAAGGTTTTGTATTGCTTATGGGTCTTTAATCGCTACCCTAGTTCAAATTGTGCGATATTTTTGGCATAACCAATTTCTCGTCGGATAATCGGTAGCTTTATCATAAATAAGCAACTCCACTTTTGTGTCTAGTTCTGTCCCATTTGGACACCCACTGAACGGCACATTTATTTTTGAAAGAAGTGCCGGCATTGAAGCAGGCACATTTGTGTAATTGCCAATTAGAGGCTCCGAGGGATTATAGCAAGGGACTGTAAATTACAACAGAAGTACTTTTAAGAATACAGAAACACATGGGGGCAGAATTTAGTTGTTTTCTCTTACTTCAACAATAAATCGTTGGCAGTTCAACTTAAATAACGGCCGGGAAGTAGCTTTTTCCAAAACAAAAGTTGCGTCGGGTCTGGTGGATATGCGTTGCGCAAGGCGAAAGAAATAACAAAGCAAAAAGGAAAGGAGCCCATTCAATGTGCTCATTGTTAAGGCTTGGTTGAGGTTTGCGGGGGTTTGTTTATATATTTTCGGCGCCCATTTCATTACCGGAAAAACACACCGAGACCGAAAAAATTAACAAAAAGCAAGGAGGAGGAAGAGGAAAAAAGTCCAGTTCATAACGCTTGTTACTGCAAGCCCGAAATGAATTGAGAACGTATTTATAGCTAACCATCTACTTTCAATGTTTGTGTTGGCGCTCGCCTTACTCTTTCTTTTGCACCTTGTTTGTTTTTTTCGCGAAAAGGGGGACAGAGGGTGCACAAAAGTTTGCGAAGACGGAGATTTATTAATAAAAATGTGGAAAATATCGGGGGAAATATGGAAACGCGAGGCGTTTTTGAGCGATCTGCGACAGCCTGGTGAGTCAAGAGAGTGGCGCCTGGCAAAAGCGGGATAATGACATTTCAAAATAAAGCTCTTTTTGACATCATCCTCGGAATTCTTCGCTGCAAGCGTCAGAGAAGAATATCGGGTGGCTTTGTCACGTTGAGTAAAGAATAATTTAATCAAAAAATGTAACTTTCCTTTTTTTATTGCGATGTTTTATAACGCACTTTCAACGAAGATGCCACAAAAAATATTTGTACTATAAACATGTAGTTATTTAAACACTTCATTCTTAAGAATATATCTGTAGTTTCATATTTTCATGGCGAAACGTGAAATAACTACAAAATATGTGCCAGATTTTCTCTTGTAGTTTTAGAAGCAAATTTAAAAAAGCTTCTGTTTGATGGTGCTCGTAGAGATAACCGCCATCATGGCAAATCTAAAAATAAATTTTTTAAAAATTATGGCATTTTAGATATATATTTTATAAATTTTGAATCGGTTTTAATATGCTATCTTATTCTGAAATATTTTTTTTAAATAACAACTTATCTTGCACTAAAAAATCGTAACAAAAATGTATAGAAACATGAATACAAATTTCTGAAATTCGATAGCTAGCTAATTAATAATAAGAGTGGTCTGATAGCATTCTCAGCTCAGGAGTCAGAGAATTGCAGGTGCCAGGCACGATACCGCCGAGTATCCATTGTGTGTGTGGAGCCTATTTGACATTATATGTGGTATCGTCGGCAAATGACCCCACATTGGCATGGTTTGGGAGTTTAGAAATTGGTATACTGCCTCAGATATAGTCCCTGACATTTGATCAGGATTCAAAATGGAAGATTTGCGTACTTCTCATGTTGCTTCGAAATGGAACTTTAATGCACCAAATCAGTCACTCCTCATGTGTCTGTATGCCATTGTGAAGTTTGCATTTGATATTCGAATATTGCATATATACATAGGGTTACCATATTCTTTTTAGTTGAAATCTGGACACGCCGGGTTGGAAGGTTGAAGGGTCTTGGGTGGTGTCGAAATATCTATATATATAAAACGCCAAGGCGGAAAAGGACGTGGCGGAAAAAGGGGGGTTAATTTCTCTTTTGTCGATGGCAACGTCTGTTACCAAACAAAACCGGAAGCCTCCGCCATGTTAGGCATAACTTCATAGGAATAGTCTGTTACTATATTCGGTGTGGTGTAAAATAACTTTCTCGCAAAAAATGAGTTTAAGACGTAGAGTTCACAATATTTCTTACAATATAATGAGCCTTTGGATGAAATGATTCAAAAGAGATCAGTTGGAAATGAATGAGATGGCTTATGAGAGCAAGAGAACGTTCAGGTCAAAGTCAAAATAGTTCAAGTCAGCGACTTGGGTTTTTCTAAAAAAAAGTTTGAATAAAAAACTTGCAAATAAATTTTATCAAACCGTTCCCGCAATCTAAAATTCAGTAATCTTTAAAATTCCGAACTACGATATAAATGACAGTTGAAATAAGGAAAAACCCTGTTTCACCTTCCATCCGGATAGTACAGTTGTCAAGGCAATGCGCTTGGAATTCAATGTTCCGGGGTGCGGTCCCTGGCAGATAAGTTTTTTCTCCGAGTGTTTTCACTCGTCATTATTACCGTACCATTAATTTTGTACTACTAGCGGGCAGAGCCCCCTAGTAGTACAAAATTCAAATAGCTACCTACCAATTACTGTCTTTAATCAATTAATGAAAATTAAATGTTTCTGTTTTACCTATTAAAAAAATAAACATCTCTCCTCCATCTTTCATGTCACCCCTTTTCTGGCGCAATCAAAGCAGACTAGCTCATGCACAAAGGCGCGAAGGGTTTCCGTTTTTGAAAACGAACAGTAGAAGAGAGGTTGTACCAAGTGTTTAATCAATGAATTTTCTTCATTGGCGGAATGACGTCAGCTTTCTCAGCGTCAGAATGAATTTTTCCAATTGCAACCAAATTTCTCTCTCGCTGCACAAATCTTGATATTTTGAAGCTTCGGGCGCTAGTGCGGACATGAGCATAGCATCAGATCAGGACTGTCCGGGCGTATGGTAACCCTAAATATATAAAACATATGCAAAAGTGTTTGGCCTAAGGATTTGGGATTTTTTTATCTTCATGAAAATTCTTCATTGTTTCAGAATAAATAAAGCATCCAGATAATAATTTAAACTGTCATTGGTCACATATATAGAAAAAACGTGTAATGGAATCAATTCTTAATGACGTCACATTCCTATGACAAAACTAGCTGCCCATTTCATCAAACATCTGACTTTGCGTTGTCTTAAGTTTTTTCTCAACAAGGTGTGCAGTGGTTTTCAAATATGCAAATTTATTCGTGGTATATCACAGAGTGAAACGACTCCATAATTTATAAAGTGCAACATTTGTGAATTTACTTTTACAATAACTCTACTATTACTCATATGACTTCTATTTATGGCAGAACAACATTCATAATTTTAATAATTTTAAATTCTTAACAATTTTTCTTTTATTTTCTATAATTTTACTAATATTTATAGAGTTTGAAAATCACTTTAATACGCAGCTCAGAACATGTGGCCTCGTGTACAGTCTCGCTTCGGAAATTGGGGTCGAAGGTTCAAGATATGCCATGTGTAGGCCTGGTACATGTTCAATCCGTTTGGGTCAGCCTGTTGGTGGGGAAATTTTGGAGAGGGGAGTTAGCTCAGGTCATAGGCGGCTCGTCCAGGGGGGGGGGGCAAGAACTGTCCTCCTTTAAGTAAAGGGCCTTGCCCCTCACTTTCAAAGTTCAAAATTAAGATCCATCGAAAAATGGATCCAAGCTGGCTTTGCTGAATATATCGAAAGTTTCCAATTCATTTTTTCTTCTTTCTGATCACAAGAGTTTTGGAAACTACAGATACTGCTTTCAAAGCTTGCAATCAAAACGCTAATTTTTTTAATAGTTAAGAACTGGTTAATAACAAAAGAATGTCTGCATGAATTGCGAAGTGAAGATTTTGAAAAGTTGTGATATATGTTAACGATATTTGTAGCAAAATCGTTAATCTCTCCAAAACTCCTCGCTCTAGAAAGGTCTCTTCGAAATGCGCAGTTCCTTCAGTATGTACAAAGTGTTAAATCGTTCATTAAACGTAAATTGCTTTTCCAGTTATAGAGTGCTTTAAGCACAAACGAAAGGTTAAGAAAATGAGTTGGTATTTTCAATCTCTAAAGATGTAAATCTAATTCATCAAAGATCATAAAAATTCATCAGTTCAAAAGTCTCTAAACATAGATCTTGATATGGAAAAAAATAAAGGGAGATATAAATTTTCAGAAAATGTACAAAAATACACTGACTCTTTGCGAATATCCACGGAATAATGCACTGAGGAAAAGATGCAATTTTCTTGTTGAAAGGAACTCTGTGATATATATTTCCTATGAAACTAATCCGAATCTCCTGTGATCTGTCTCAATCTCATCTGGCAAAGAGAGAGTTATCTAGATCTTTAAAATTAGTTGTGGTTACGGAGGCTTTACTTTGTTTTGAAGATCGAAAATACTGAGATTGACTTTAAAAGGTAATGAACATTTGCGAAAAACAAAATGCAGGCGCTTTCAATTTATAATACGGATGTGTATAACATATAACAAATAAATAATATAATTTACTGTTGACCTGTTTCTCTGTGTTTGAGGGTCCGTTTTGTGATTTATACATGATTTGATCACAGTTTAGTCAGAAGAATGAGGTGTCCCTTAGAGAAGTGTTGCGTAATCAATAATGACGTTAAAATCCAATATAGTCCATTCAAAAAAAAAAAAATCAGGCCACCCACACACCTGCTCTCTTTGACCCACTTTTTGGTGCACCAGCCGCCTATGGCTCAGTGTACTCTCTGTCAGACTACGGTTCAAAATTTAAGGTCCGCCCAACATAGCTATCGTGTTGTTTCAACTGGACATCAGTCTCTAATAATACTGCCTGCCCCACAATTACTACTTATTACAAGTTTTTTTTTCTACAAGTTAGATTACATTTCAAATTTAAAGTGATTTTTTAAAAAAATACTATTCCAAAATGTTATTTAATGTTTTAATGGGTGTGTATGTGTGGAGAGAGAACTCGAACACTGCCAATTTTCCGAACTTGAAAATCCTACACTTAAAATCCAAAATAATTCATCTTTTAATGAAAAGTAAAATAATACAGCTTTTTAATGGCGCTGCCGCTATGATACCGCATCTAACGTGCCAAATTTATTGCGAAGTGTTAAACCCCATTGCTTTCGATTTATCCGAAAGCCTCATTTTCCTTCGGGACGTACATTTTCAATCATTTTTACAGACTGTAAATTTGTCTGGTGAAATTCTAAGTGCAAGTTGATTCTGGCGGTTGAGAGTTACCCCTTGACAGGCCTATTTTTACCTCCCAAAGTGGTGCTCTTAACCCATCCACTCTCTTTGTTTTGGATAGATTGATGGACGGCGATGAGTGAAGAAAAGAGAAATAAACTATATTTTACCTCGCTGATTTTTCAGGATATTACACAAAAGGAGAGAAAAAGAAACTGGAGTCATGATTGAGAGCTGCTGCATCTTTCTTCTGTATAACAGGATCTTTTATTTGTGTTTGTAAATTTCTAATTAGAATCCTGAACCATAAGACGTTTCTGCTTTTCGCGTGCATAGTTCCATACATGTTTGCCAAAATGAAATTGAACACAGAAAAAAAAGCCTACAGAAAATATGGAACTGAGAATGAGTTTTGAATCTGAAGCTGTCTTGATTTAATTAATAAAATACATTTTTTCTTAATCGATTCAATCTTTTTTAATCAATAAAATGTTTTTATTTTTAAACTAGCATTATCGCTGCGTTACTGCAGATTTATTTTCATTTTTCTAATGTAATTCACTATGAAATATCCATCCTTCCATTCTTCATCGAGAGTTATCAGTTTGAATAACTCCATTTTAAAATGGATATTTAGAACTATATTGAGGGACACGTCAGAATTAACTAATGCCATCGTAATTTCGTCAGGAAAGAACGAAAGTTTTGTATGTTCGCGAAAAGTTTTAACTCAGGATTTCGCAGATATCACAATTCTGGATAAAAAAAATGCTGTGACAACAAAATTTTTATTTGTTATCGTCATATTGTTCTACAATTGCCCAAAGCCAGTTTTTACATAAGAATTTTAAGAAGACTAAATTCAAATATATACATCTTATTCTTCCAATCTGAAAGTATAGAATATGAATGGATAGTCCTGATTTTTGTCGAAAAACATTTGACTGCTTTAAAACTTTATGGCAGTCTAAAAGTCCATTTTTTTACAATTTGCTACATTGTTTGTTTAAATTGTTATTTCATTATACGATGAACCTCTATTATCCGGTTCTCTGTCTCTGTCAGTTGCTAGAAAACAAATTGTGTTTTATTTTAAAAATAAAGTCAACGAATTTTTTCAGAAAAGGTGTCTAAATTGGCACTGGCCGATTTTCACAGTACAAAACTTCTAAAATGTCTGTATCGGCAGGTGATACTTTATAACTCAAGAAGTTATTTATAGAAAAGAATAAAAACATAGTTCCATTCTTAAACACTTCAATAGTGATGTGGAAATTCCATGTATTTCTTATGAAAAATTGGCACTGAAAATGTGGAAAGTTTTGCGTTTCTGAGCGGCGGAAAATATTCTTGTGAGAACATTCTTAAAAAATCACTGGGAAAAATCAATGGAAACAGCGAAAATCAGTAAGCATTCAATCCTCTTACATGAAACTAATGTTTCAAAAATGTATGTGAAGTTTGATAAGCTGGTTTGTTAAAATGTGATAACTTATTCTTATAATTTCAGATATACAATTTCCTGGAAAACTTTGTAGAAAGAAATGACATCATGATTTAAAATTTAATCTCTATTAACGAGTTTTCAATTTGAGGTGATTACGGTCCAGCAGCTTGGATAATGGAGGTTATACTGTAATATAAAAGAATTAAATTATTCTTGATAGACTTGATTAGGATATTCCTCCACTTGTTGCAAAGGGGCAATCAAATCTTAAATATACGTTTAAAAATCACAATGACAAGATGATTAAAAAATTTTTGAAATGAGAAAGGAAAAAAGATAAACATAATCTATCGAGAGTTAATTCGTAATTGACTGGTTTACAACTAATATAAAAGTACATAAATAAACTTATTGCCCATAATAAAGATTCAATTTTTCTTACCAAAAAAACCAGAAAAAAAGTTTAGCATTTAAAGATGTAATTTCAGAAGACATATAGAAATGAATGTTTATAATCTGAAAATAAATGACACATTCAATTGTTTTCTATTTGTTTCGAAAATAATTGCTTGTTAATATCTCTTAAATCCTTTTTAGTAGTGCTTTCAATGGAGTTAAGTCATGCTCACGTGATATACGTAAATTCTCCACACTTTAGTTCTGAAATACATTCCAAATTGCAAGAGAAAAAAAGGATTCTACGTCACAACACATTATAAGACGTGGAGTTTAATATTACATGACATGTGCAGTTACGTTCGTCATGCGAATGTGACGTCATGTGAATGAGCTCCATTATTGATACAGAATTTCAGTTATCGAAGCTCTTTTCAAATTTCCAATCTGAATGGATTTTGGGAGAAGAAAACGGAAAATGTCAAAACTGGGAAAATAATAGTGAAGTGGGCTATTGATAATGTCCAGTTAGTTGGAGGTTATTTTAGAAACTAAAATATAGTGCATACATATTGTTTTCTCTTATACTCTTACGTCTCTTTTTACTTAATTACTGAGCTTTCCATATCATCCGAACTTCCGCGTATCTGAATAGACCGATCCATGTTTAATTCGGATAATTGGAGTTTTACTGTATTTGTTTCTTGGCAACCTTAGTGCTGCTGATAAATTACGCCATTTTAAGTAGTTAATGGCCGATAATATTAGATTGATGTGATTTGTGGTTTAAAACCCATTTTTGAAGCTGCTGAGAGAGCTATTAAGGAGCCACCTCATAACTTTCTGAAGGTGGTCAGATGAGGAGAACAATGATAGGGCCAGTATCCACACTTCCAAATTTCCATAACCCGAATGATGGTTTGTCCCACTATGTCAGATTTCACAATTTCTTACCCATTTAAAATATTCTCTATAATCGACTCAATAATCGTTTAAACCTTTATTTTCCCCTCGATTCAGCCAGTCTTTTGGTTTCGTGTTGCCCCTCATTCTTTAACTGTCCACTGACTCAAACAAAGCAGAACAAATGTACATGAAGCGGAAGAGCAGCTCTTTTCAACTCTGACCTTCATTTGAACCTGCAAACCAACGTCAGAAAGAATGTAGAATTTAAGTTCCTATTCAATTTTTTCCCAAAAAAATACATAACAAAAAAATCCGACATAATACTGAAGAAGTTTATTGTTCCATGCAGGAAAAGACAAACACAATAATTTCTCGAATCCACGAGCCCTGAGTGACAGCTGTCAGCCAGGGCTTGACAAGCAGGAAGTAAATGATAACTTTTCATTAAAGAAAAAGGGGGAACTCACAAGTCCTAATATCTTATGAATAATTACAATGGCGTGACACAATAGTCAGGAAGAAGTGGAAACAAGGCAAGATTCGGGGATCGAGGTACTCTTTCAAAGAGATGGGATTACTTAAGGCACAACAAAGCATGGGTTTTACTTTACTTCCATTCGTGTTCTTGGCTTATGAAAGATCCACCCTTCCACTCTTTATCTTGAGAGTTATCAGTTTGGATAACTCCATTTTAGAATGGGTATTTAAGGACTTATTTTAAGGGACACGTGCTGAACTAACTAATACTATTGTAAATTCGTTACGAAAGAACAGGTTGTCTTCAAGAAACGTTTCACCTCAGGATTTCGCCGATATCATAATTTTAGATTTTAAAAAATTGTTGACGACTATAATATTTCAAATGCTTGTTACAGACATATTGTTCTACAATCTGTCAAAAAATTTTAAAAAGTCCCTATGAAGGACCTCGTTATTACCTAAAAATTCCAATGCTTTTTTCAGTATTAATTGATTAAGCAGGAGAATATCATTTCCTTTTAATAGATCTTAAGGCGTTTAAGGACAACAAACTGTCGTATAATGCAATTTCTTACGACTTGGATTCCTATTTCTCATCAAAAATACTGCGTCTACTGTTTTAATATAACTCTATTTCTTCATTTGCGCAAACAGTTCAATGAAATAAAATTTGTAAAAAATCAGGAGTAACTTTTCTCTTATTTCCCTCAATTTAGCGCGCTTTGGGTTTAGCTTCGTCGTATAGTGAAGAAAAACGAGTCCGAATTTTCGAACTATGGCTCTTTATGTTGACCAACTTGGTCCAAAACTTGAAACCTATCTACAAATTCGGGGTAAAGATCATCTACGATAGCTCGTTCTTCTAGCTCGTTGCTTTTCCAAATGCCATGTTCACATAACACGCTACGTGACAAACGTAACAGATAGATAGCCTCCCTTTTCGTTCAAAATTTTGAGCAGATAAATTATTTTGATGTTAAGGTCACATGCCAAATTACAATTCCCCAGCTCACATGATTGAACGAACACACATGAATGAAAAAACACAGTCTACCCATGAACGGACTTGAGCAAAATTTGACTCCCATGTACAATCTTGGTGCAAGGACCACATGTAATTTCATCATCCAGCTTGTTCTGTTTTCGAGTGATCGCGTACATATAACTTGCAATCAGATGGACAGGCTGGCATAATATATTTTTCAGACTCAGAGATGTCTAAAACACGAAATTAAAATTCTGAGGCTGAATTTCTTGACAGTTACATCACTTTCTTTTTGTATTCTTCGAATGCGAGAAAGCAAAAAATATTTTACAAGCACTAATAATCTGGCTTATTTTGTACCAACAGCGTATTTACGCTACTTATTTTTAAAATTCTGTGCTATTTGATAAATAATATAGAATAAAAACTGGAATGATAATTGTCATTTAAACTTGTTGTTTTAGATAATACACGTTAGGCGAGAAAAATTCCAGTACAGCACTGTTTCCTATCACGCGAATTCGTATAGCTTGCGACATTTTAACCGCGTGATACTATAATCTACTACTTTATGTACACTCGATTTATTTTCATTTATTTATTTTTAAAACAACTCTGCGTCATTAAACGAAAAACAGGAAATATGTAATAAATTTAGAAATATACAAAGAAAATAAAAATATTTGAAACATTTATTTTATCTTGTGAGCAGTCCTTAGTATTTCTTTCTTATAGGTAGACTGATCTCGAAATTTCTGATGTGCCTCTTAACAAAAGGGAAAAAATAATAATAAGACTTTCTTTCAAAGAAAATTCTTTTTCTCCCTATTCCCCCCTTATTTTTTTCCCTTAAAAAATCGTATTTTTGAAATTAAGCTCTTTTAGCGTTTAGAACTTTCTAAGCTATTTCCAGACTACCACTGCCTTAAAAAAGCATTCTGATTATTTAAACATTTTAAGACATATTTATTTGGTATTTCGAGAGTTTATTTGATTTCTACTATGAAATCCGATTTTGCCATTGATTTTTTTTACTTCTTATTTAAGTTACTAGAGTTCATCTTACTCTTAAAGTTTACCAGAAATTTTTCAGAAGAAATTTCAAGATTTTTATAAAGAAGATGAAAATAACTTTTTCTCTAGAATGCCGGATAAATTCTATACATTCCATCGATTGTAGCTGGTCTTGAACTATAACATTAAATTTCAATAATCGTCTCAAGTAGAAATTTATTGGTATGAGATCCAGTTAGTCAAGAAAGATCAATACATTAATTAAGTTGAGTAATAAAGATTTGATGTGTTTTATTAATTGTTTAGATCAGGGATTCTCAAACATTTTCCCCTCGCATACCCATTGATTATTCTTTTTGTTTTCGAGTACCCCTACTATCTTCATTTTATAAGAAATCTCTTTTCTTAATTTCTCATTTCCTACATTTATAATTTATTTCAATGCAATTGGCATTTTATAAAAATTTCCATGCTTGTTTTAGATCTTTTTACATGTCATTATCGATTATCGATCATTAATTTTTCTATTATTCCTATACGTGAAAATTTATAAGAATTAAATTATCTCAAATGTATAATATTAAAATTCATTCATTGCACATTATGTTAAATATGTTTTCGAAGTTAACATTGCATAATGTTAACTTTTCAAACTTAATACTATTTCTCCCACATTTCTTATAATATTAATTTTTTGTGATGAGCTGTTTGACAAAATATTGAAGAATATTCTTCATATGATATTATTAAGATTTTTCACAAAAATTACTATTTTATAATGCATTACGATGTTTTTCGTTATTAACTATTGTAAAGATACGGCTTCCAGTTTTTCCGATAAAAAACTGAATGTTGGACAAGCGCACTGAGACAAACACAAATTGGCTTCATTGTCTTAAAAATGACCGGAAGATGTCATTCTTTTTCATTTTTCGCGAGATGAAATACGTCAAGAAATGACGTCACTGCGTTAAGTAATCACGTGCTCTTTTACGTAATGCTTGATTAATGAATGAAAAGACGAAATGATTCATTGGTTTGGCATCATAACTCTAAAACGGAAATCGTATGAATGGTCACTGAGAATCTAAAAACATCAATGAACATGAAGACGAATTTTGTGCTTAATAATTTGTTATTATTTCCTAATATTTTACTAATTATTTAATAAAATATAAAGAGTTGTATATTTTATTAAAGTATAACGCAGAATATTTACAATAATTAAATATTTTTGTTATCGCCAAAAAATGGCTATTGCAGGCATTTTTATGAATGGTATACAGTAAATAATATCTTTTTTTATTGTTAATTTTCATTTTGTTTTATACACTTGGATGAAATGGGAAATCATTTATTTAAACATTGTTGTGCGTCAAACGAAAGAATTAAAAAAACTTTCAATTTGTTTAATTTTTGGTTCTGAGATTTTTAAAGTTAAATTATTGTGTTTTCACTGATAACATATATTTCGGTTTCATATGATTTTTTTTATCAGAATTTATTTATGACGGTGCTTTATTTCATTATTTTATTTCGATGTTCTGGTTTTCGGTTCACTTAATGTTTTCTTTTTTCTCGTTGCATGTGAATTAATCAGTTGCCGATTTTAGTTTCAAAAATCTCATGGGGTGTGCACTGTTGCTAATCGAAAACGTTGGTTGCATATATTTTATTTTTTTACCACGAATTATGAGCGGTATCCTTATATGGAAGTTATATAGCAAAGTAAATGGGAAAGCTCAGACGGCTTTTTTATGCCAATGGTTACGAAAAATTTCCTTGAGAACATTGAAAAACAAAAAAAAATGGGGAAATTTCTGACGGAAATTGCAAATTTCCATAAATAATTTATAAACTCAAGGTTTGTTATTAACTACTTTAAAATGTGGAGTGGGTAAATTAAAAAAATATATATGTATTCAACATGAGTACGGTAATATTTCTAATTAATTTTTTAACGGTATTTTACTTCGTAAAAAGATAGAAAAAATATTTCTTCTTCTCATAGAAGAAAGTGATTATGTAGAAAACTCAAAAATAATTAACAATATAATTAAAAATGCAATATTTGTTTTAATTCCAGTTTAATATCTAGAACTCATCTCCAGAATTTTAAGTCAATAAATGAAACTTTTTAATATAAATTGTAATACAAATTGTATTTAAATCTATTAATGAAAATTAATTTTATACAAAGCCTATCTATTTTATATAAAGCAATACCTTTTTTAATACAAAGGTATTGGTAGCATATTACTACTATTCAAATAAATGAACCTGTTACAAAATAAACGATGCATTTTACAATTATCTATGTCAAATTAAATATTCAGCCATCCTATTCTCCTATTTTACTCTTTGCAAGTAAAACATAAAGAATATATTACTTCACGTTTATCCCCCTATCGAATTAGATTTCCAGGCACGATTTCCTTTTATAGCACCAAAAAATCTGCATTTGCCATTAAAAAAAGGCAACAAAAAAGAAGACGAAGAAGCTGAGCAGATTCTAAAACAAAGCCGCGCGAACTAAAAGATTTACAAGGGCGTGCAACACTTCCTTTTGTTATGACTTCCTCCTCTGTGGTCGGCGACGTCGTAAAATTGCGAGAAAGGCAAGACGGCTTGAGGCGCCACGTCGTTCAAACGATAATTGCGAGATCGACGACGTCGTACATCGTAAGGTAAAAAGTGGCTCGAATAAAAATGTGAATGAAAGCGATTTGCTTTTAAGAAGTTCTTTGGTGGAAGCTGGCATTTATCCTGAAGTTGGAAGTTTTTTCGAAATTAATCGCTGGCGATTCGAAATTTTATTTAGAATAATAAATAGTAAAATTAATAATTGACTTGGATTGTGATGGAGAACGAGTGCAATTATTTAGTGACGTTGGATGGCTAATTATGTAAGAAAGAATCATAAATGAATAAAATCGTATTTGAAATGAGTTGTGAAATGATATGTAACGGCTTGTAAAAATTGATAAACAAGCCGTTTTAGTTTTCTCACTTAAATTTAAGAAGTTAATTTTATTTTACATTTTAACGAAACACTGCGGATTTTTTTTTTCAGATGAGCCTAATTTCCTGTAAATAAGATGATAACTTCCTGTAAAGAATAAAGGAGGAAGATTTTTTAAAAATTAATTTTGTTCTGAAATCATATTATTAAAATTACTTAAGTATTAATTAGAATTATTTAATTAAATTAACTTTATTAAATATTTTCTAGCTTCGAGTTAACCCTTTACTGTCCATTGGTTTCTCAGTGAAATCACACATTGAGCATTTTTTTACTGAGCATGGGCGAAATGTAGTGTAATCTGTCGAATGTCTATGAAAATGTAGCGTAATTACATTTTTTCAACATAACTTAAGAGCCAGATATATAGGCCAACTTATATAAACATTTCAGTTCATTAATGTTAGTATTACAAGATATCGGCATTTCAAGAGCGAAATTGTTTTCGATCTCTAAGAGAATCAAAATGATGAGGGCTCTTGCAGGAATTGATATTTTTAAAATTGAATCTTCGAAAATAATATTGAATTTTATGAATGTTGAATATCATGAATACTCACATATACTTGTGAATTAAATACATAATTTAAATTGTATTTCGATGACAATTTATTCGGAGGAAAAACAGCCCATTACCGTTTATTGGTTTCACTGTGAAACCACAAATTTCTTGAAAATAATAAATGATATTTTTTTTTGCATATTTATGATCAGCTACATGCCTAATACTCATTTTTAAAATATATCTAGTAATTTTCAAAACGAAACATGTAGTGAACTGCAAAGGGTTAAAATGTAATCGGTAACATATTTAATGTTAATGTTAAATTAAGCTTCTTCTTCTTTTTTTTTTCTTTTTTGAATAGGCAAAGAGATAAGCCAAAAAGTAATGCAAATATGCATGACTGCGTTGGAGAGTTAAAGTTTAACGATATTTGAGTATTGACAATAATCCATCGGTTTTGAAATTCTGCATGTATCCTCCACAGACTCAAAACCAAATTTTAATTTTTAAAAAACTCCATTTTTAAATGACCGTAAAACAAATTCCAAACACGTTTCAGCTGATAAATGATTTCTGATAATTTTTTTGCCATCTATTGACAAGATCTACAACCAATTCCAATAAATCAAAAGGCATTGGAATTCATGAGATGAAAATTTGGGAAAATGTTGTAGATGTTGTTTAGTGTCTCCTACAGGCGAGGCTGGGCATGAGGAGGCTATATGTATTAATATAGTACATGTTTTAGTGTCGTGTACTGGTATCAAACATGATTCCATGAATCAATGGTATCTAATTTGCCTTGGTCTGCATATCAAATATGAGGTATGGAATATTAAATGCAATGCTTTTAAAAAGAGAAAAAGTAATTCCTATATGAGCAAGCACCATAAATATTGTCCTTCAATTTCTCTGTTGTTTCGCGAAGATATGAACTTGGACGAAGCCGGAGCCCAGCTGTAAAAACAAGAACTCAAATTTAGTTACACAAATCACAGAAGAACGTCCCCAATCATAAGTATTTTTCAAATCTAAGAATGAAATAAGTAGATAAATGTAGGAACCCAAACAGGACATATTTGAAACATCCAGAAGTAATGATACAATTTTTCGTTGCACACATTTTTCCTGGGTGATGGCAGAATTCTTAAGCTTCGCTGATTGCGATCAGAATTCTGACTTGACATTACGCATGAACAAATTTACGCATCTTGTGAGCCTCAATTAGAATATTCAGAAAGAAAATTCGTAATTTAATTATCTCAAATTGCTAACAGTCAGCACCCTATAATCTCTCCTTCCATCAATACTGAGTACTTGATGGATAAGTCTCTATCTAGACCTATCACTCTAGCAAAGGACTTTCCTTGTGGAATATTTATCCTGTAGAAAGAAAAGATTAAAAAGTTGGGGGAGGCATTTATTGCAAATACAACCAATTAGATAGAAATGCAGAAAAACATATTTAGTAACAGTAATTTATTTTGTAAAATAAAAAAAAAACTAAACAACCTGTGCAAACAATTTTAAATGGGTTTCAAATCTGGTTCTTTCAAAGATATTAACTTAAGCATTAGCTGCAAACTGTCAAATAATTGATTTAAAAAAATATGTACAAAAATTGTTATAAATGTACAGGTAGTAGCTCATGTTTAACACTTTCTGTCAGAATCATTATGCCATACTATAATAGTTTAAAAACAAATAAAACAGAGTGTCTTTAAATCCCTAATGAATATTTTTTAAAACTCACTAAAATGTAGACGGGAATTCAAATGGAAGCAAGAAATTTTGTCCAAGTATTTTTTTAAAATTTTGCCTATATATTTTGCTGCACTATCACATATTCACCAGCACTGAAACGTGCGAAAATAAAAATTAATGATTATAAGTTTTATTATATAAGGTAACAACACACATTTCATTTTTCAATTTAACAGTTATGAGAAAAATGTGAACAGTGATAAAAAGGCTACTAAAATTAAGTAGAATTTACTTCAGAAAGAGAGAGAGAAATAAACTACACTGCTCATTTATGAAAAGTCGTTTTTAACTTTGGAAAGATCTTAGTGATATTTTTTTAGCGAAATTATGCGATTTAAACTGGTTTACTCTCTTTCACCATAAAATAGGTATTCAGTTAAAATGGTGACATACAAACTGCCCATTACTCAAACTGAATTCTTCTACAAATTTAATTAGTTTGGATTTGATTTGTTTTGCTAGATCTATGTCCCATGTTGAAGCTTCATTAGGCTTCTCGTGATCAGATATGGAACACAATATCCAGTATCTAATAGTTTTGAATGAGAAACAGTGGCGTAGCGAGAGATGAACAAGGGGGAGAGCAGTAGTGACCTAAGGTAGTCAACTGTACGCATGCCCGGCATCGAGGGGTAGTGAGATCCCGCACAGAGCTTCAGATGCATATAACAGGAACTGTTATGAGATTATGAAATCTTGCCAATTTTTTTTTCCATTACTCCTAAAACCATAAAAAAAGTTACACAGAGAAGAAACAATACTAAATTGAAGTTGCCTGTATTAAAAATTACTGCAAACACATTATAACAACAAATTTCAACCTGGAAAATTATGCTTTGTATATTTTATCATTTGGAATATTCCAACTGCGAATAACGTTGAACCCATTCATTTTTACCTTTCTACTAGATTTATTGTTTGTTTAGTTTAAGTATAATAAATCATTTTCTGTGACAGGAAGATGCTTAATACATTGTTATCCTGATTTTTCTTCATCATTGAGAAATAAAACTTATCAAAGATAATTTTTTTTATTTACTGGGGCCACCACTCCATATTTTTGCCTGGGACCTCAATATCCAAAGGGCAGCTCTGATATGTAGATGATATCTTAAGTACCAGTCTGGGGAGGGGGACGCCTCGAAAACAAAATATTAATACTTTTCTTAGACATTTTTAAAGCTATTATGACTAGAGTCTAATAAAAACTATTAGGCCTCGGTCATCGATTACTTTCACTACATCACTGGGTTGAAATGCAAGAACATGAAACAGTGCAATATTGCAATACAGTGTTAAGTAAATTTCTCATACGCGTTAGATAAGAGTCATTCCCAACTTTTCATAGCAGTAGACATTGTTAACGATTGCGTAAGCAGACATTTGACATGAACAAAACGTACGTCATACTAGGTACTTGCAATATGTTGCTCATTTAAGAGTTGAATTTTTCGTGATTTTAATGTTGCGATACAGCCTTTGTTTCAATTGGTTTGTGTTAAATAACTAATTAAATTTGGAGTTGGAAACATCTTTTTCATCCTTTTAAATTCGTTATATTATATTTTATTGTTAAAAAACCAAAGCGAGATTTACATGGTTCTCGAACAAGACAACAAAAGGCATTATGAACAATGTTTGTGTGAATAAAATATACCCGGAAAGAGTCAAATAATACCATCTTTTCTATACACTTCCCTTTGAATTTCTATGCATGTCTCGATTTCTTAATTCCAGAAGGCGTGTGTGAGTCCTATTTGTATTAATTGATTTATTTTGACATTGTTTTAGAACTAGATTACTCTATGGCAAACATTGCGTTGATACCATAATTTGATCCAGTGTTCAGTTTTCAGGAAAATAATTTTTTAAAAGCAACATTGGACAAAAAGAATGTCGTAAGTAGTAAAATAAATCTTATGACATACTTTCGATGTGTATGCTTGCACGCAATGCCAATATTATTCATTCCTCAAGGAAGGTAATTTTACTTTTCTTCAATGAATATGAGGTTTACTGCGTGCAATTTTGTTTGAATTTTGGAGATCCTTGTCGAACACAACCATTCAAAGCGTTTGCTTGTTTGACATTAACACTGTGATGATGTGTGACCTCAAGATGCCCAAATCGAGCTTGTTTTCTTTGTTCCTGGATTTCTTTGATTGAAACCGGAGCTTCTTTTGCGGTTATGACTTGTTTTTTTCTTTTTAGAAAATAAGGCGGCATCATTGATGATGATGGTGTGTGGAGATGTGTTGAAGCTTATCTTCCAGAACTGGCATTTCTACCAAACACATGCAGCTTGATAGCTCATCGAAGACGATCATACCAACGTGGTTACTGTCTTGTATATTTTGAGTTTAACCATTCTTGCTGTTCAATAGCTCACTGTGAGGTTACTTTGTTTTCGGTTCCTTTTTAGTCCTGTTTGACTATTATGTCTGGCATCCTCGCATTTTGAGGAGTTTCTCTTGTCACCGTGATTGACATTGATTTCTCTTAGCTTTCTTGGCGAAACTGGGTCGTTCTCATAAAACAGGAAATTCCCTTGACTTCAGGATTAAAGAGAAAAGAAAAAAGTTGCCTTTGAGAAAGCCCGGGAACAAAACATCCGACCTCGACATGCCTTCACAGTCCGAACCGTAAAACACGCCCGAGCATTTCTGAGATGGCTCTCCTCTTTCCTTACCCGAGAGTGAGATATATATGCGATGTTTTGTGTTTTCTTTTGGGGTGTGTGGGCGATTGTTTTAAGAGTTTCCTCTGGAGGGTCGGGAAGAGGCAGAATTACGCGATTCGGGCTGTTTCGTTGTGAGGTACGACATTCCTCTCGTCTTTTGTTTTTAACTGTCACCGAGTTGACGGGAATGTCTGTGGACGAAGAAATTATACGACAGAAACTCCCCGCCGTAAATTTTGGTTACGATTTCCTCCGAATGACATCTTTATTCTAGAGAAGGGCGCTTTGTTGTCAGAAAGTAGGCGAGATTCCCCTATGCCAGCCCAAATAAAAGTCAAGGCAGGATGGTGGAGAATGCGAATTCGTAGTTATTCATCACTTTTTTGTAACTAACCAGTGCAGACATTCTCTGCAGCTTGTACTTAACAGTATGCACAGTGAATTCCATTTTTGCTTTCTCATAAACGAAGGATAAGCAAAACGAAAGTATTATAATCGTCAAAAAATCCGACCTCGAAATTTTGTTGAATCTCTACGTTTTAGATCTGCCTAAAAGCCATTAACCGAAAAAAACATTTTTGGAATAACGCCTGCCTGTCTTTCTGTGAACACGACAACTCGGAAACGGTAAGAGCAACGAACAGAGGAATGAAATTTGGCATGATGGCATGTGGTCTTTATAAAAAAAAATTTGTACTTCTATAGGGAGCTTGATTGTGAACACGATGACTGAAAAACGCATCAAGTTGGATGGCTGAAATTTGGCGTGGTTTATAGCAGAATGTGGAACTTCAGCATTTTTTTAAAAAAAACACGTGAAAGCAATCCATATTTATAGAAAAAATCATTCTAATTTAAAATATCCAAGTGTAATTTTACATAAAAATTTATTTATTTAAATAATGAGTGCGAAAGATGCACTGAAATAGCAGGAATGATGATGCAATCCGAAAACGCACTCTCATTGGCCGAGTAGATTTTGACGTCACATGTGCCTTCCTTCGCATACTTCTCTTTCGCTACTTTTGTGCCATGTTTTGATTCCAGGCGTTTGTACTAGCTAACATTTTAGAAGTGAAGTTTTTGGTTTTTCTACTATTCAACGTTCTATTTCGTAATGGATATGGGTTTTGTACAAGGTAAATTGGATAATTTGCCAAGGATTGATTCTACAATGATGGCAAAGAAACTGGACACAAAACGCCGGCTCTTAAATTATCTCATAAGAAAAGCTGGTCGTACCTTCCCTTGAATGCATTCCAGCTCTATACTATACCACAATAGACTTCGAAAAACGGGTGGGTTTTCAAAGCTACCCGTTGGGACCAAATCCTTCAGTGAGTTGACTCTCTTTTTATATGTCGATTTATGTGAATGTGAACGCAGAAGCTCAAAACCTGTTCTTAATGATCTATTTATTTTCTGTTAATAATAATTATCGTGTGCTAATGTCGAAGTCGAATTTTTTCTATAAAATTTTGTATACTAATATGAATGTCATGTAATCAACTGAAAAATTATTTAAAAAATCCTGTCCGAAAAGTTTCTGATTTGCTGCCTTTCTAAGCATAGTGTCCCTATTTAGGCAAAGTCCGATTAATGAAAAAAAAAACCGTATGGAAATCTAAAATTATTTGAAATTCCAAAAAGGAAACATATTTTTACAATTGTATTTACTGATATATTTGCTAAATGTAAGTAAATTAATTAAATAATTGAATAATTTTACCCTTTTCTTCTCCACATTGCTAAAAATTACTTTCGAATCTCAAAGAACGAAAAGGCTGAGTTGTCAACGAACGCTTGATATGGGATGCCATCGATTTAATATAAAACAAACGAATACTTAAAAATACTTTTTTGTAAATTTTTTTTCAAAAAAATAATTCCCGTTTGTTTACATTCTTAGAAGCGTCCCTATAAAGGAATGCCAGGCATTAATAGGTTAAAGTGACCAGGTGTCCTGGTTTGGCC